>JAUBOD010000117.1:5340957-5351918 GCA_032353885.1 Nothura maculosa
GTTCCTAAATCACTTCTAAAAGCTCGTGAAATGTTGCAGGGACACCTATGTAAACTCTGGATTCCTTCAGGTTTTTCCGCTTCTTCCTACTTCCTCTGTTCTAGAGAAAGGGAAGCAAATAAATCTATGGAGTAGCAGACTCCCAGCTGGAGAATACTGTAGATCAAGACTTGGAGATGTCCATATTTGATAGCTCAGGAAAAGTGAGTGCCTACATTTATTCATGGCCATTTCTGTGTAAGGTTGTGTCAGGGCTGCCCATCAAGGAGCTGCTATAACCCATGTGCAGATATCTCTGTGAGCTTTGCCTTATTGCACAGTGAGAATCAGCTGGGTTACTTGGCAGAGCAATTTTCAGCGCCTGCAGCATCCCAGGCAATCAGCTGGATTTGGAGGCCAACAGATGAATTTTGGCACAAACAAAATGCCTATTTCTGAGGACCTGCAGCACTGGGCTGCATCCCCTGGAAAAGCCCAACCTTGCTGAATGTGAGTGAAAAGCAGAATTCCCTTGTTGGGAGCCGTGTGGGGGAAAGTAAACGGCAGTACCTGCGTTGACCCAGAGGCACAGCGGGTAAGGATATACCAGGAACAGTAGGAGAACATCTGGTTGGTTTTACTGCTTAGATCCTTTTAGGAATCAAGATTATATTTGAATAGGAAGATGTTTTTTAAAACATTGAAAAGTGCTTTTCCCACATTCCTGTTGCATAATACTGAGTGTTATTCACTGCTTGGACTATGCAGACCGCTGCTTTCAAAACTAGTGGAAATACTTCGTAGACAGATAATTAGCTTATATTTTTGCATTATCCATAATGTAGCTTTCATCTCTTTAGCCTTTCAGTTTTCACAGTTTTATTTTAAGGATAGAGAATCTGTAATGTAGGGACTCTCTTGATTTGATGGGAGCTGATGAATAGGCTAAGATAAACACCACATAAATGTTTCTTTGAAATATTGCACTAGCTAGCAGAGTGAATCGGAAGTCTATGTTGCATGATGGTAGCTGTCACTTTATTAGACTTCTTAATTTAGCATTGAAGCCATGCTTTACGGCCAGCTATTCCTTTCTTTCTCTGTAATTTGTCATCTACAGCATATTGATTCTTCACCTAAAATATTTGCACATCTCCTCAAATGTAATTTGCAGCTAGGAATTTCAGCTGGCAGAGCAGCACCTGCAGAAGGGAGAGGCATCTGTCGGATTTGGAGCGGGGTTGCTTTTGGTGGGTGCCAGTCAAGCTGCTTTTTGGTGGGCCACATGAGTGTTGTTTGGAGCTCCAAGGAAAGAATTGAAGCTAAAATGATCAAATGCAGGTATTAGATACTCTTTGAGTACCTGTAACCAGGGTGCTGATTTGAGAGCTGAAGGGAATTGCAGACTACACTGGGAGCAGGGGGCAGCTAGAGCCCCCGAAGCAGAAAGTTCCTCACTCACTTCAGAAGCTCAACCTGGTTTTCAATGGGTGGCAAAGGATTTCTTTTGGCACTCCTCAGTGAAAAGGCCTGTGAAGAGGGGGAAGATTCGTCATTATTAGTCCAGTTTGAGTGAATGATGACCTGACTCACTGGGATGAGTCAGGGCTTGTCTAGAAAGGAAATTCTGCTGCTTTTGGGAAGTCCTACGTTATACCAAAGTGTTGCCAGAGCTTCTTAATGAAAGAAACATAGCAGAGCAGGGTAATGAACTTGTTTGTACAACTCATGCAGATGGGAAGAGTCATCCAGATCCATTTCATACTCTTTGCAAATTGCTCTAGAAACCTGGTAATCTAAGAAGATGCGAGGAGAAGCTGTCTCTTGTCTGGAGTCTCCGTGTACCGTTTCACAGCAACAAATCTCTTGGGGTAGCTTTGCTTGCACTGTCGCTTGAACTGTGAAATGTGGGAATAAGTGTTTGCAAAGAGTGAGTGTCTTTGGGAATGTTCTCTCTAACACAGCAGCTGCTTTCCTGACGTCTTTCTCTCTTTGTTTTACTTGTTTCTCTAGGCAACGTTTTCTGGGCAGCATTTCGAAAACTGCTTCCAGCCTGATAGGTAAAAAGAAACGAGAACTTGCTTTCTGCTTTGTTGTTGTTCCCAATTTGTAGGGGTTCTGGCAATTCAATGCAAGGTCTGCTGCAATGCTGTGGTTCCTGTCCTGTTGGCTGGGAGAGCAGGTAGCCTAGAACAGCCTTGGAAACTCATTGCCTAGAAGATGCTACTTTAATTACTGATTGGCATCCAAAAGCAACAATTGCTCCTCCACAGACTTACAGTTGTATATGTTACTGTGGTAATGTGGTCTGGGATTTTGAATGAAGCGGCCCTGGTTCTCCCTGTACTGGCTCTTCATGGATGATTTTGTTGCCTGAGGAATAGAGTGGCCAAGCTAGCAAGCACATGGAGAAATGCAAGGGACAGCTGAAAATATTGACCCTCTCAAACATGTAACCCCAGAGAGAATATCACAGTGTTCAGAAAAATAATTCTTTTGGTCCTGCTGGCGAAAATTGTGGTTTCCCAGCTGGCCAGCCAGCTCTGGTGTTCTCCAGTCACAAGTGCAGTTGAAAAATGTCTGCAGAGCTGGGTCTGTGCACAGGTCCCTGCTGCCAGGGGCACAGTTACCAGCACTGAGGCTGCAAAGAGATGAGCTTGGGAGCAGAGCTGGCTCCAAGTGCCTTGCTTTGCTTTTGATAGATGTGGCATTGCGTTCTGTATTCCACCTCTGGCTCTTGACCGGGACGGAGAAATCTCACCTCTAGACCTGCGCTGGCTGTGATCTGCCCTGCAGCTGTGATTGCTTCAAATGGCTAAAATAGATGAGTCTATATAATTCTATATCAGAGTTTGACAGAGGAAGGAGTCTCATTTCAGAAAGAAGACCTGGTTTTGCTATCGCAGACCCTTGGCTTCCCTTCTTGACTTCTCCTTAGTTAGCATGAAAATGGTCTAAATATTTTAAGCAAGTTGACTTTCAAGAAGCTGTTATTGCAGTGCCTCATGTTTAAGCATGCTCAGCACTGTGCATGTCATTGAATAATAAATTAATATATTTGGATTTTTTTTAAGCCCAGAAAGCGTGGACCATTTTAGCTTCCAGTCAAATGCCCTATTTACTGTGGTTCTTTTTTAGCAACACTATCAGGCCTGGAAGTAGCCTCGTCAATATTTTAGTTGCTTTGGTGTATAGAGCCGTAGCATTCATTTGAATTGTAATCCTCAAATTGGCAAGCAAACAGGTTTACTCAGCTTGCCCGTTTCCTTTTTGGTCACAGAAACTTGGAAAACCTCCTGTATAGGGTGATGATGAAGCTTCTCATCCACCACAGCTGCGAGATTCTGTTGCTAATGGTTCAACCCCTCTCAGATGCTGCTGATTTGGAAGCTATGGAGAAACTTTGTCTAAAGGAGAAGTTCTGAGCTGGAAGTGAGGTCCCAACCATGGTATCTAAGGAGTCTGGAAAGACCTACGTGAAAGGCCTGGTAGCCCCAGACAGTGGGACTTGCTGCCTAATGACTGTGACAAGAGATTGGCAAGTGAGCAAAGCACAGGGGCTTGCAAGTTGTTTTGCCCAACATCTCATTTCATAACAACCACCTCCTATGTTACTCCTAACATATGAGGTAAAAAGATAAGAGGTCTGGGGAATGTGTCTTTCTAAAAAAAACAGAGTCCTATTAAGCTGCAAGTGAAATAGGATTTGGGTTTAGTGCTCAGGCTGTGCGCGGTGGGGAAGAGGCAGCAAAGCTCTGCTCCCAGAGGCTCGGCTGCCTTTGGAAGTAGGGTATCAGGTCACACAATTCTGTAAGATGAAACCTACATTTGTTCAGGCCGTGATTCAACTTGCCTCTGAAGTATGTGTATTAAATCCCATTGACTTCAGTGGGACTATTCTTGTCCTTTTAGAGTTACACAAGGGCTTAAATGTTTTGCCATGTTGAAGCCTCCCATTGAGACTTGAATTCATTCTTCCGTTTAACTTAAAAATATCCCAATGGCAATATTTAGTTCTAGCAAGAAAAAAAGCCAGAGAAAAGATGAATTGCACTTCTCGTGGAGACACACTCAATATTTACATAACTAGTTGCTGTGAGGTGTTTTCTGGCTGAAATTACACATGCCTGATTTACCTAAACACCTTCTGAGCTCCACAGCTTTTAGCTTTGTCTCCATTTAATTTATTTTACATATAAAACATCTAAACAACCATTCTCTGAAGAATAGTTGATCATTCAAATTATGTTATTAGCATTGATTAGTCTGACAGCGTGGCACTTCCATTTGAATGTCATTAGGAGGCAACTGACAGCCATGATGGATCACGGGAGGGAACAAAACACGTCTGACACGGAGGAATTAATGGGGTTCTGAAGACTTCTGAAGGCATGAAAGAACCTAAGAAAGAGGCACATAAAAGAGTAATTTTGAGCTACTGCAGGAGAAATGAAAGGTTCTTGCAAACCTCCTTGTTCAGGGAAGAACTTGAGTGGAAACACAAAGCTTAGACAGGCTGTGAGGAAATGATACTGAGCAAAATAGGCACTATCTAGGTCTTAGACCTTGTCCATGCCAGCAGAACAAGGAAGTAGGGGTACTCTGAGATGGTCCAGCACGGGGTGAGCGCCTGACGAGAGACAGATCATGTACACAGAGAGATGGCCAAGTGCAGCCCCTAGCCAAGGCCCATCTGTGTGGGGAACTTGGTTACAAGCTGGTCGTGCTGGGAAGGTCTTGGGTCCTTCACAGGGAGGACCACACTATTCTGTCTTGTCTTGATGGACTGGCCTCAGTGATTGAGTGATTAAGTGATTAAGCAGCTCTAGGTGATCTCTGTTCCAAGCTACCAAATAGGAAGAGTTTGTGGGATGTGAATGGGTAGTTTATAATTAATTTATCAAATCAATCTGTTGTGAGCTTGCAAAACTGACTTATGGTCATCTTCCTGAGCAAGAGCAGCACCTCTTGGGGTCAATGTTGCCTTGGCAGTTAGTTTGTCAGTGCAAAGTGGTGACTAATGGGAACATCTGGAGTGACCACCAGCACTGGAGGCTTGGGAGAGGCACCCAGTTGATACAGTTAGTGAATCTGCGTCTGATGTGGCACCAGATGGAGAACCTTAATCTAGATGCTGGGCAAAGCTCCTCCTTACCCTATCTGGGGGATGGTGGTGACCTTGCTGATATGCATGCTATCTTTTTTGTTCCTTCTTTGGGTTAAAAAGTGCCTTTTCCTGCAGCTAAACTGATAATCACCAAATAGCATGTTCAGTACAGAAGATTGATTCTGAATAGCCAAATAATCTGTTATAGATGCTTTTTGAAACTCAATAATAGCTTTGTATCTCATCACAGAGGAGTTGCACGTATGCTGCAAGCAGGAGCTAAACACATGGTAAACCCATAAGCACCACCCTTAAAGGAAAGCTTTCGGAGTGCAAACCCAGTGGTTATGATTTCAAGTTTTAACATGTTTCCTTCTGTGACAGTGTTACTGTTAGTGCAATAAGGGAGTCATTTGTCAGTCTTAATTTCTGGAAATGAACTCGAACAGCTCTCCAACTCTGACAGGTTTCTGATATTCAGCTCCAGCAAAGACAGAGCTTCTGCAGGGGCTGCTACTCTGATCTCCTGTCCCTTGGGTTGTCCCCCCTGCTTGTGCAGGGCGATTAGGTAGCTAGTAATTCAGTGCCCATGTTTCAGATTTGTGCTGTGCAGGAACAGCTGACAGCACCAGGTAGAGAGCAAAGGTGTTATCAGGAGGAGTTTGCATAGAAATTTCAGCCAATAACTTTTTTTTTAATGACCAAGATATAAATTCTTGAAAGCAGCAATTTGCAATGAAAATGCTGACTCGAGCGCCACTGGAGTCACAAGTGGCCCTGCTAGGGCTGTGCGAGGAGGAAAACGCTCGCTGTCAGCAAGTGAGTACATTTTTCAATTTTAAGAGCAATTCTCTTGATGTGTTAACCTTATTTACGCTTGTTTTGATACATTCACATCTCGCCGCTGAATGTCAAGGGCAGCTCAAGAATTAAACAGAATTAGCAGTTTGTTCTTATGTCATCTATTGCGATGAGGTTGCTTCAGCTTTGACGGAGCGGAGGGTGGCAAGAGAAGAGGTGCTGGTGCTGAACAGCAGCGTGATGTTATACACGTGGCAGCCAGCTTCTCATCTTACTTGCACTGGGGAAGAAGCCCCAGAGAACATGTATATTTAAGGTTAGGATGCAGTATTATATATAATTCAAGGAGTTTGTTAACGAGCCACCCACGTTCTTCTTTGCTGTCCTGGGGACAGCCAGAACATCTCGGTGGTTGTGGATGAGGTCTCCAGAGGAGATGAAAGGAGCTGAGTATACAGAGCTTGCATTGCATCGATTCCTTAGGGTCGCTGGAGGTTTTAGGTCTCATTCAAAGCCTTAGATCAAATTTTCAGAGCCATTAATGTGCTGTTGTCCAAGCACATATAGTGTTCACATATTATTAAGAGGCAGAGAGAGACAGTGAGGAAAAAGCAGCAGAGAGGGGAAGGATGAGAAATAAGGATAAAAAAATAAACTGCAGCAACAAACTCAGTAATGATCCAAACTCTAAGAACCAATTTCCAAGAGGATCAGAATGGAATTCTATGGGGATTTTATAATTTTCCTACCCCTATTTGACTATATCCTGGGGACTGAAATGTCTTGGGGCCATTGTAAGGGGCTAAATCCCCCATTTCACATGGACCCTGCTGCAGGTTGCTTAGGCTTCCTAATCACTTGGCTGTTTTCACTTGGGAATTTTAATATAGGTCCCGGTGGCTAAGTATAGGTACTCCAGTATCCATTATGTGACATTGCAGTTTGAAATTATTCAACATCTTCCTGTTATATGTGGCTAATCAGTGTTTTATCACACCGTGGAACCATCTGAACAAAAATTCTTTCAGAAAATGCTTCCTTGCTATTAGTTATAGCTCAGGAGAGATTTCCTTTATGAAATCTTCAGGTACCCTTCAGAAGATGAACATCTTTGCAGACTCTAATGAGAAAGAGAGCTACCGGGGATGAGAGCTTCTATGTGCCTTTCTATGTGCAACTTTTTCTCTTTGGAAAGTTGGACTAGAAACTGTTTCTCTTTCAGTAGTGGATAAAATTGCGTTGGTAGGAGCCCTGTGCAGGTTTTTGGAGGAAACAGCTGTATCTGATTCTTCCTTTGTAGCCCGCTTACCAGGATTTTGTGTACCCAGCTAGCATGAGCCTTGTTGGGGAATATTCAGTGTGCAGTCGCGCTGTGTCTGTGACTGAGCCCATACTGATGAATGAACCATTCAGCTCTGAGCGTAAGAGCCAACCATTAAAGCCTTAAACTAGCCCCAATCCTGTGGTCAGCAAGCTGGCAAAAAGCTGCAATCACAACCTTTGCCATTGCAAAACCATTGTAGTCTCCTTGCTCCTAATTCAGTTTAAATGGTTGTCCTGTGTCAGACTAACACAGTTTATCACCACTCGAGCGCTGACCTGACCGTCCGCTCAGAAACGTCTTCTGACGCCGGGAGTATCTGGGCATCACTCCCTGCTTGTAAAGCAGAGCAACGGAGCCTAAATATCCACTGGCTCGAGTGTGACAGACTCCGAAAGCGATTCCTATTCCATTTGCTTCTTGCCCAGCGTATCTTCCTCGCGGACCTACTTCCGAGCCGCTGAAGAAAGCGGCTCTGACAAGGCAGCCTTGAGCCCTGCTCCCCGGCCAGGGAGGCTCTGCAAAACCATGGAGTTAACCCGTGGCAGCCCAGGAAGCAGCGCTGGTTGCTGCCATCCTTTCCAGGCATGGCCCAGACCTCTGGTAAACGGCACGGATGAGCCCTGTGGATTCCTGATAACCACACCGTGTCCTTGCTGCCCCTGGTGCTGTTTGGCATCACTTGGCGAGACCCTGTGGCTCCTGCAGCATCTGGCCCTGGCAATCAGCACCGTGTGTGCTCAGCTGGAGCAAAAGGAAAAGCCAAGATGGGTGTTAGGGAAGCAGAAGGTTCCCCAGGAAGCTGCTCTGCCTGAGGGATTTCGCCCCACAACAGGGCAAAAGCTGGTGTTGCTGCTGAGGACTCTGTGTGCATGGATAGGGATGAGGATGTGGCTGATCCGCCTGGAGCTGAGTGCAAAGCATGGGGAGAAATCCGGAAAAAGAAGATGCAGCCCGGATTTATATTGGGGTGTGCACCCTCCCGGGGAGTACAACGGCCTTTACGTGTTAAGGGTAGAATCCAAGCCAACAGAAAATGGAGGTGTTATTCCTGCTGCGGAAAGGTGGGAAACAGCGGGGAAAACACAACAGGAGAGCTGTGGGGCTTGGGTTGGCACTGAAATCGCAAGCACGGCCTCCCTTCTCCCTCCTCCTGCATGCTCCAGCAGCACCGCAGATCCTACATCCTTTGGATCCTGCGCATCCCACAGATCCCGGCTCCTGCCACCTCCTTGCAGGGCTGAGCTGCCCTCGGAGCCCAGGCTGGGACTGCAAATTTGTGCTGGCATCTTTGGCTCCCATGACGCTCGGGAAGGCAGAGCTGGGCCACACGGGCAGGTGGGAGCTCCCACCTGCTCCAGAAACCTCTGGGCAGGGGCTTTGTTTGTGCTGCTTTACTTATTTATGGAGTGATTCAGATCTGGTGCTCCCAGAACATCCTTCATCGCAGCTGGCAGAGAGGGATGTAGGTCCCAGTGCTGCCTCCTTCCCAACACCTCTGCAGCTGGGGACACACACACATGCAGGAGCTGCCTGCATCCACGGGGCTCATCCTCAAGCAACAGCCTTAGTATAGAAAAGAAGGGATAAGACACTCTGGCACTCGCAGTATAAAGCAGAGCAGGGTTGATTTTGAGCTTTCAAAAGTGCCAGCAAAATGTTAATGTCAGATGCCCAAAATATTGTTAAACACAAGCGATTTAAAATATTACGAGGCTGCTATTTTTAGTGCAGAGGAACCTTTAGTCATTCTACATTTAGATGGCTTATCGGAATTAAATAAATAACAGCAATGGTTACTGCTCAAATTAGGTCTGTCTCGGTTTCCATGGCATCCAATCTGTTATCTCCAATATTCTTGCCAGGATTTGTACTGGGGCTCTGGGACAGCAACATTTCTTATAAGGCTTATAAAGAATTATCCTGTAGCAATTTCAGCTATATGGTTTCTATGAAACCCTGGAATAAATGGATTTATTTAAGATGTGTTGAAGGTTTTTTCTTTCTTCTTCCCCTTTTTTTTTGTGAACTCTGGTCTATTTTTAGCCTGCCTCTCCATGGTGCTGCTTTAACCCGTGCGAGGCCGCGCGGACCCCGGCGCAGGGACACGGCGCTCGAGTCTCTGCTTCTGCCCTGGCCCAGCAGCCTCGGGGAGCAGCTTCCCAGGAGCATTTTCCCTTGTTCAGAGACCTCCCTTATCCTGGGAGAAGGAGAGCGCGACGCTTTGTCGCCAGGATGCAGACGCTGCCTAGGACCAGCTGCTGGGGCAAAGCAGAGCTAACGGTGACGTGCAAAGACCCGTGTTACGCAGGCAGCCGGGCTGGACCATTCAACCATCCCTGCCAACCTGCTGAACTATGGATTCAAAAGACAGACATAATCTCAATACAGGGGACACAACGTGCACAGCAAGCTGCATAGCTGCGCAGGGGAAGCATATTTATTTGTGCTGTAGCAGCTGCGTATTTCCAGCTCTTAAATTAATATCACCTTTTGTGGGTAAATGTTTTTCAGCTCCTTGGCCATTAGACTTTTCAAGCTATGGTTTCATTAATCTTTTGTTTTGTAATGTTACCTAGGATATAGATCCTGTCCCTTTTCCCCTCTGGTAAACACTAATTTATTTTGAGTTTATTTGCATCCTGTTGTGAAGAAATTTTGGATACAGAGTGTTTGAGAAATCAATGACTCCCTGGGTTTCTAATTTCCAGGTAATATTCCTAAACAAAATGTACTCTTACATAGCACTGAGATTTATGGCAAATAATGACTTCCAACCAGCAGCTTTCTAACACTTTTAAAAGAATGAACGAGGTAGGAGAGGATAAGCATATTTATAGTGGGTTTTTTTTTTCTTCTTTTTCAGCAGTTCTCAAAATGCTATAGGGGAACAGTCAGGAGCAGGCAGCATATTTTGTGTTTGATGTGTCCTGGTGTCTCAGCCTGAGGAGAATGACACTAATGCTGCCCCACAGACCCACACCTGGTGTAAATTGGCATCCTGCCCCGGGCACTGGTGGGGCTGTGCTGATTAATGTGGGTCCAGGGTGCACCTCTGGCACACGCAGCGCTTCTCCCATTGCGCACACGGAATTTGATTTACCCCGAATCATGACTGAAATATAGCTGTGTTTAAAGCAGGCAAGAAATGATAAAGTACTTACTATTTATAGAGTTGGAGCTACTTTTTAGAGCCAGCCGAGCAATTCCCAAGTGTGACCACAACACAAAGACTTTAATATTTTAGTGCTCTGCAACGCCGTAAATCTCTTGTAGCTGGACATGCAGCCGCAGCACCAATGTGAAAAGGCTTTACCTGGACCAGGGCTGTGCAGGTTGGTGGGCAGGGAAGGGCAATGGCTAAGGTGACCCCACGAAGGACACCACATCCACATGCCGCGTGGGCTGGCAGGGCGCAGGGTTTCAGGTCACCGTGGTCATTGCCCTGGTGTGTGCTTTGGCCTCTGCATGGAGAGCCCAGCTCGTGCCTAACACACCCCTGGCACGTGGGTCTTTGTAGTAGTTGTGCTGAGGTGCCCAGGCGCTCACACCATGCCAATGAGAGCACTGTCTGCAGCCCTCCAGGCTGCCCTCGGGCAAAGTTTCTCTTATTTCTGGACTGCAATAGTTCACTATTCATGAGCAAAGGGGGATAAAAGCTGTCGTGGTGGATCTTTCCACCTTGCAGCGATCGCTGTGGTTTTGATTTTGAAGGTTTTCAGAACCGAGTGTAATTCTGTGTGTGCACCCAGA
>JAUBOD010000117.1:5354418-5371001 GCA_032353885.1 Nothura maculosa
CTTCCTTTAAGATCTTACCCTGGGAACCTGCTCCATGAAGCCAGTGAGGACTTAGTAGCCTCCTGACTTTGGCTTTCTCACGTATTTATTCAGATATAAATGAGTATTTATTCAAATGTCTCAGTGATGTTTGTTCTCCTTGAGGAGCAATCCAGAGATATATTAGCTATATCAACATTTTGTCTATCTAAATCGTATCTATAGCTCTATAAAACAAGGAGTTGAGATGAATGTTGCTTGTCTTTGTCTCTGTGTGGTCCAGGTGAGGCAGTATTGTGTGCCAGTGATGCAACCAGGATGCTCTGGTGCTCCAAAGGGTATCTTTTGATTCTTTTGTGCAATTTTACTTTTTTCCTTCCCTGCTACCTGAAGGGTGGTTGAACCAATGGCTCTTTGGTGCTGGTTTAGGGGCAGGCTCTCTTGCTGGTGCCAAGGCAAAGCAGCCTCCAGCACCCTTGATGCCTCTCCTGATGTCCCCACGTTTCTGGACACGAGCACATCTGCAAATGAGAACATCAAACTGGCTGAAGAGCTGAGGATGTGGGGCACCAGTGGCAAGCTGGGAGCTACGTGATGACTTTGGTTTGTTTGTCTGGAGAGAAAATTGTCCACTCAGTAATGCAGGAATCTCCATCCTTCTCCATCAAGAAGTCGATGGCAGAAGCATTTAACTACTGAATACTTCTCTTAAATATATTATTTAAAGCGGATCTGCATTTCTCAGGATGTTCTGAAATGGAAAAATGGGGTGGAAATGACTTCTGCCAAGGTAGAGCAGCTCTGGCTCTGCGAATGGTGCAGTGAAGTTGTGAAACCGTTCAACCCTCAACACGTTTTATTCTCCCTGCTGGGGAGATGGTGACCCGTTCCCAGCTGTATGCAGGTGGCTCTGATAATGCAGCAGGTGTCCAAAGGTCCTGGCAGGGTCTGTGAATAAAGCAGCATCCAAACAAGCCCTCTAAATACTTTTCTGCACCGTTCCTAGAAATGTCGCTGAAGGAAATGATGCTAAAGGGATTTGTTCTGGCAGGAATTGGGCTTGCAAAGGGCGCTGCATGTTTCGCAAGCACTGAAAAATGTGTTTGTGGAGAAGGCAAACAAGTCTGCCCAGGGATACGTGGGGACAGGGCTGTGATGGGCAGCCTTGGCAGGGAAACGCAGGGCTTAAGAAGGTGGCTTGCTTTGATATCCACTGGAAATCACTTGTTTTGGAGAGCAGAGCGCAGGGGATCCAGGGCCAGGGGGTGGGCAGAGCAAGGTCGGGCTGCCTTGAGCAGCGGTTGGGGACAGCTGGGGCCGATTGGCACCTCATGGAGCCTCAGCAGGACTTCCCCACATGTGCTCCTCATTTGAAGTCAAACTTCTCCTGGGTGCAAGCTGGAGAAAGGATGGAAATAAAATATGTGGTGGAGAGCAGGGGTAACCCTCCTGTCTTTCTTGGCAGCATGGGTGGAGGTTGCTGGATGCTCTAGTGGAACCAGATGCTCTTCCTCTTTCCACCAGCAGAGAAGAAAGCAAGGGAAGGTACTGCTCTTGCTGTGGCCAAGCCTCAGCACAGGCTTGCTTTTGCCTTTTAGCCTGGAGAAACATCCTCCTCCTCTCCTATTTCCCTCTGTTTGTTCTAATTTTTGTAATATATACAAATGATTCTGTGGTCTCAATGAAAGAGCGACCTGCTTAAGTGAAACAAAAGCATCTCATAGCTTCAGTCAGCTGCAAAATGGCTGCAATAGGCCATAATAGACTTCTTCTTGGGAGTCTAGGAAAGAGATGATTCCTTTCAAATGAAGTAAATGTGAGATAGCTTGCTCAGCAGTAAATATCCTGCTATAGCACCAGGTCTTGCCATGGTGATGGATAGCTGGAAGGCTGTGGTCTGGTCAGATTTGGTGGTGCAGCCTCAACACTGGATTTTGCTAGGAAAGATTTTATCTTGGATACCTGAGAAACGTGGCCACTTGCATTTTTTCCTTTGAGTGTCTCTGGGTACGAGGAGCCAGAGTGATATTTTCCTGCATAGTATCTCTTTCTGTGCCTTTTTCCATAATTGTGGCCCAGTTCACAGTTTGATATCAAATGGATGCAAAGCCCAGAGCTCACCTACTTCCACCGTTTTGCACAGTTTCAGGTGGAATCAAGCTTTCCAATAGGGAAACTGGCTACTGGATTTTTCTAGGATTAAAATGGAGTATTTCTTGCTTTTCATCCCAACTTGTCTTCCTGTGGCAGCTGTGACCTCCCTTCCTCCTGTGAACGAAACTTGAGGAAAAGGCTTATGTGGCTCTCTGCAGCGGGAAGGAAAACACACACCTCCCTTTTCTGCTTGAAACGTTCCCTAGAAGGTGGATTATTTCCTTTCTTTTATATCATTATTTATTTTCTTCTTCCCTTTCCTGCTCCAAACTTACCATTTGGGTCATTAGTGATCTAAGCATTTTCTGTATAATTCTGCTAGATATTTTTGTCAATCTTGAATCAAAGTGGTGCCAGATGGGAGCCCCATGCTCTCGTAGATGATCATTTGCAGCCTTCTTCTGCAAGGTTGTGTAACATATGTCCACGAGCAATTAAAATGCTCTTTCCTTGCATGAACTGTGCATGCTCAAGGGCACAGAAAAGGTTAAGGAAATAAGTGACCAGGACTGTTCGGGACTTTCTAAACAAGTTAATCTCCTGAAGGGAAAATATGTTAACGTTTAAATTGGTTATCGATTTAAGGTGAGTGTTTAGTGCTAAAATCACCTGTATCAACCAAAGTGACATGAGATATATTGGCAAAGGAAGCATTTTATGTTAAAAATCGGTCTCCAACATCAGTAGAGTGGTGTTTTTTTCTTTCATTTTTTGGGGAGTGGTGGTGGGTGATCTTCTGACAATTAACTATTCTTTTTCTCCCTGGTAGATGTGTTTTGCTGGCAGAAGTCACCAAGTCCACCTTGAGAGGAATTTGTGAATCAAGAAAAGAAAGCAGTGCCCTCTAACCATTTCTTGCCCAACAAATGGTACTTCTTGGCATTGCACTCATCCCTTCTCAGATGCAGCCCATGCTGTAGCTGTCCAAGGCAGCAGTTTGGAGGAGGGAATTGCTTGTTGGGTGGATGTGGTCTGTTTTAATACCCCTCTGCTATCCTGGTTTGCCAGCTGTGCCCTGAATTGTCAACTGCCAGGTCAAGCCTTTGGGGAAGGAGATGCAGAAAAATAACTGCTGGTGTCTTTTTCCATTTCCCTTTATTCAGAAGCTTCTCTGAGAAGTTGAGAGACCAGAGGCTTTCTGAAAATTAGCCTATTGCTTTGACTGTTGAGCATATTATATATGCCAAATAATTAATTTTTACAGCAAGCTCGTCTAGGACTTGGGCAATGGAGCAATTAATTCTCTCGAAGTAGATCCATTATCATAATTGCTAATGGATGCAAACTCCCTCAGACACAGATGGACACCCCACCCCCTCCCCAGCTTTGGTGTCTCTGATTAGAGCACCTGAAGTCGGGGCCAGCCTGTGGGACAGCGATTTAGCCTATTACAACACCCAGCTAGTGCTAATTGCAGCTGCTGAGCTGCAGCCCGTGGGATGGAGGAGACGCACAGGAGGCTCCTTCCTGCATGGGAGCACCACCTTTTTATTCTCATGAGGTGGTTCTTCCACTTGGGAGCATAACTGGGAATTTTCTGTGGCTGCAGGAACCTTTGCACCCCATGCTATGAGTGTCTAGAACCAGTGAGCATCCATTCCCTGAAGGTTGTGTAGACCTAGAGTGTCCTGGGCTTGGAGAGAGGAGATGTGGTGCCTGCACGGAGCCTCACCACCCAATCTGTGCAAGAAGGGGCTGGTTGATCTCTCTGTGTCAGCCAAATTGGGTTAATATAGGAGGAAATGCTGCTGTGCACCTGGCAAGGCAAACCTTTGGCTGGTGGGGCTCTGCTCCCGCCTTATCTGACCACGCGCCTGCTGTGTCGCTCTGCAACAGATCCCGTTTCTTCGGGTTTAGCTGTGGCTGAGGATGCTTTGCAACTTGCCGAGTCATAATTAATCTTTCATGTAGCCCAGCCCTGCGGAGGGATTTCACGAAGAGCACTTGGCAGGTCACAGCTGCCAACACTGTGTTCCCTCGGCCAGAGCCACCCCTGGTCCCCTAGGCCGTCCCCAAGGCCCCGCTCTGCTGCCCAGCAACATGAGCCGTGTCCGCTGCTGCCTGATGTACCCCTGGCAAAGAGCGTGAAGGGGAGAGGGAACAAAGCACGAGGCTTTTATGAGAGTTGAGCTGTTGCTATTTAATCTGTAGTGACAAAGACGTCCCTAATAGGACGTTGAAAGGATAGATATTAGCCACGGGAGCGGAGCTCAGGCCTGCGAGCTTGTGATGTCTGGGAACACAGACCTGAGCGCTGCTGTTCTTGGCGAAGGCTCTTGAGCATCGGCGTTATGGGGTTTTCTAAGAGTATTTTCTTGTATGGTGTTAGGTGTCATGATCTGAGCAGATGCAGACACGGAGGTCCAGCCCTGACTGCTTTAGCATCTGCTGTGGGGGAAAGAGATAGGAGACCAATAGGGAATCTCTAAAATAGCAAAAGCTTTGGAGGAATCCTTGCTTTCTTTGTATGTATGCAGCAATGTATAGCAACAGGGGTTATGGTCTAGAGCTAAGGCATCTAGTTTTGGGGAAATGTAGTCCAAGTGGCCAGTAAGCAGGATTTAGCACTATAATACTGTCCTGCACATCCCCTTTAAATCAGGAGAATTGCACCAGGAATTCCTGCTGGCAGGAGATGACCTGTCCAGGTTGCTTCCCGCGTAGGTAGGTGAGGACTGGGGACAGCTGCAAATACTCCAGGATTTTGATTCTGCATGACAAATGAGATACAACGATAACAGCTCTCCAGAAGCCGGTGTTCAGCATCAGAGGCTGTCGTGTAATTATTAAAATGAATCACAGCCTGGTGAGGGCGTTTATGGCCTCCACGTTACTCGACAGAGCAAGCTGAACCTTGCAGTCCCAAGCAGAGAAGCAGTGATTTACATTTCAAATGAACTTCCATCTAGCACAACACAGCGATGAGCTGGCACACAAAAGCTCAGGTGGAAGTTGGGCAGCCAGCAAAATATTGATTAAACCAAGTGAGGGAATATGGAGAATTACATTCACTAATTTGGCATTGCTGTGAAGGCTCAACAGGGCTTCATCCCAGTTTTCCTGAGCTGCAGCAGAGCTGGGGAGAATGGTAATTCTATGTCGGGCAAGGCATGGACAGAAGGAGGAGTTTCCTTAACAAACAAATCCCTTTTTGCTCTTTATTGGAGCTGTGAAACTCCCTTCTGGTAGAGATGAGTGACTGGGTAGTGTGCTGGGACTGCAGCCTTTGGGGAGACTGCAACTTTTGGCTGTACGCCATGAAATACTAATTGCAGAAGCTAAGAACTTAATTCTCGAAGCCCTGGCACCACTGGGACTTCTGTGAGGAAGCCACTCGTGTGCCAGGGTGCTGTGATCCTCAGCTTTCAGGAACCAAACGTCTGCAGCTTTCATAGGGCCTTGTTCAAAGGCCACTAACTGATGCCTCAGGATGCTGAAGAGCCCCCTTGGCCCCAGGGCAGGGAGGAAATCCAAAATGCTGTTCTGTGGGATGTTTTCATTTCAACATTTCCAAATGAAACAAAGATGTTTGTCCTTACTGCAACCAAGTAGGCACAGACCCTGTGGTGCTGCAGTTCCACCACTAGCCCATCCTGCAAGAGACGGTGGTACTGGAGCTTGGAGAAGACATCATTCTGCTCCCAAGCCATGGGCAGCTGGGCTCTACAGGTTTGGGGCTTGCTCCTTCTTGCACTTTGTGGTGAGATCCAAAGCTATCTGATGGGAACAGGAAACCTGTCATGAGCTGAGAGTGATGGGTTAAAGTGCGACTGCCAGGCTATCCTCAGTAGATAACATCCATGTTTTCATTAGAGTCCTACAGGCATGAATATTCCTATGCTCTTTCCTGCAATATAGTTTGTGTGCTCCTTTTTTTTAATGAAGAAGTTGGAAAATTGAGAGGAATTGGAGAGCAAACGTTTCTGCTGGAAGTGACTTTCCTGGGATCAAAGCAGCCCGGGTGCTGTAGCCAGCACTTGTAAGTCCTGGCTGTGCTGGGAAATGGGAAAAGCCAGAGCGGTGCATTGAGCACAAATCAGGAGATTAAGGGAACAGGCCCTTCTGTGAGGGTAAGTGAACAAAACTGTGTCACTACCAGGGGTGCTGAGGAAATGAATGAGAAATCATTAGTGGAGAGCTCTCAGTTCATGCCTTCTTCAGGAAGTTGCTCTTCTAGGTATTATTTGAGGAAATCATTTTTGTTCAGTGTCAGGAATAGAAGCTTAGGTATTTCACTAGGAACATTATCTTGCCACACTAGATGTCAGTAAATACAGATCAGAAAATACAGAGCTATCTAACTTTCTGCTAAAGGATGAAGAGAATTTTCAGTTCTCTTAATTCTCCCTTTCTTTTTGTTATTGGCTACTGCTTTAATTAGCTTTTAATGGAAGAACAAATATGACGTGATATTGTACTGACTAACACTCTTAAATGGCTTATAGTCAAATTAATTTAAATCTAGCTGGATGAACTCACTTCTACAGATGATTTACATCTGCTTTGCAAATACAACAGGCAGCAAGACCAGCCACACTTGCAGAGAGAGGCGCCTGTCCCTCCTGCGCCTGTTCCTGAGGCGAGGAGGGTTTTGCATTAGTGGTAACTGCTGGGGTGGCTGCTCGGTGCATTAACCACCCCCTTGTTTCGTTGCACAAGTGGTGGCTCTGTGGGGTGGCAGGGCAGGGTCACCAGTTGGGGCAGTGTCACCAGAGTCTTGCTTGGTGCTAGCAGAGACCTGCTGCCCATGCAGGATCCAGGCTTGCTTTCCAGAGCACCCCTGTGGCCTGCTGGCTTCTCCTTGCACAGGTACAAGTCATGCTATGATGTCTGTCTGTCTGTCTGGGTAATTTTGCTGAAGCTGACAGAGGGCAGAGCATCCTGGCATAAGCTCATGGTTTTGGGGGGCCTGCCTAGAAATGCTTGTCAGAGGAGGCAGGTGGTGTGAGCACCTTGGGCAGGATCTTCTCTGCACTGTGGATGAATTCAGTGCTTGCAAAATGTGTGTTAGATACATGGAAAATGTATATTAGATGCTTGCAAAATGTGTGTTGCTGTGTGTGTACAATGGGCTGGCAGCTGTCTACATGCTAGTGCTGCTGTCCAGACCTTGCTGTCTCCAATAGCAGCATCCACTCCTTGCCTTGTACAACACTGTTTACTTCAGCTTTTATCATGAGAAGAAAACAGTAAGTCACTTGTTAGCAAAATGCTTCCAGGAAGGTTGGCAGGGTGTAGTGTTAAAATGAGGGTTGTTCCAGTGTCATGTGTTTCATTCATGGCAACATGACAGGTAAATGCTTCTTGGAAAATCCTTCATCCCATTGAGTAGCTTTCTGCTTTGGCTAAAATAGCAATACTGGCAAATTTCTCCCTTCCTCATTCTCATAGCGAGCGATGTGTTCTTCACGCAAGCATGTGTGCTCTCTTGCACCTGCCTGTAGTTCCTAGTGCTTGAAGTTCCCCTGGGAGAGTGGAAAAGGATGAGAGAAGTCACACCTGATCCTGTGGTGCCCAGTGACAGGATAAGAGGTCACAGGCACAAACCGCAACATGGGAAGGTCCATCTGAACAGAAGGAAACACTTCTTTACTGTGAGGGTGACTGAACAGGATGTCCAGCGAGGCTGTGGAGTCCCCATCCTTGCAGAAGGGGCTGGAGGAGACGCCGGAGAGCAGCCATTTGGAGGCCACGTCTGACCATGGCCAGCACCCCTGCATCTCCTCCCTGTGCCCTGCTCCGCTCCCGACGTGCAGCGCTCATCGGAGCAGCCACGAGGCAGCAGCCACGAGGCAGCGGTGCTGGCAGGAGCTGCCTGGCGAGGAGGCCTCCCCTGCCGCCCGCAGCCCTCCTGCCTGCGGACATCGCTGCATGGTTGCTCCTTGGGGTAGGGAGAGGAACACGGGAGGTTCCACTGAAACACAGGAAGTTCCATCTCCATGGGAGGGAGATCTTTACAGTGAGGGTGACAGAGCACTGGAACAGGCTGCCCAGGGAGGCTGTGGAGTCTCCTTCTCTGGAGGTCTTCAAAACCCGCCTGGATGCCGCCCTGTGCCGTGTACTGTAGGCCATACGTGACCCTGCTTGAGCAAGGAGGTTGAACTATATGATCTCTAGAGGTCTCTTCCAATCTCAACCATTCTGTGATTCTGTGAAGGTGGTAACTCCTACCAATGGGAAGGGTTTTAGCCATGGCTTGGACGCTGCTTCTCCCGTTATCCCAGAATCTACTACCATACTCTGGTGGTGACCTCAGCTCTATGTGCAAATCTACCAAGAACTTCCTGGGAGATCAAGTACCATAAACAAGAGGTATTTTTGAAAGGAATTTGCAGATTTTGTGGCCTCTTCAAGAGACTTCTGGTAGAGAATTTCTCAGAATCAGTAGTGAAATCAGCCCTTCTGCTACGCTGCCCAATTTAATGCATGCAGTCCTCTCATTGCAGCATTTAAAAACTATTTGTCTCATTAAAGATCTAGTTAACTAATTCTGAAATTAGGAACTCTTATGATTAATGACTCGTGGTAGTTTACTTTAAAGATGCTTCTTAATGTTTTTTTTTTTCTTTTTTCCCCAAAATCGCTTCTGAGGTGCATTTTTGCATTAGCTTTGACCCAGTGACACCGATACTGGGTACTTCACATAAAATAATTGGTAATGATGCAGTTTGTGCCTACAAGAGCTAGATCTAATGAGCGATTTAAAACTGAATGCCTGTTGTGACAAAACACCTGGAGACTGATTTGGGTGAATCTTTTCCTTTCAGTATAGGGGCTGTTGTCCATTTTAGCACAGATCTACCAGGCCAAAAGGCTTCAGGTCAGGACTAGAAAGAATAGTTCCCGTTCATCTTTACCAGCCGTGTTGAACCTTTTTTTGTGCCTTTGGCTGCTGCTGGCGGGTAAATAGCACCCAGGCAGTAACCTTTGCGGCAGGCGCGCGCTCGCAGCCGCCTTTGTGAGTCAGAAATAGCCGTTTCTCAAACAATTATTTGCAGACACACACGAGTCGGGGTGACAGCGCCGGCGGTGTTAGCACGTAAAGGGCATCTGAATCGCCACGCTCTGTTTCCTCACGGCTGCTGGAGTGAGGATGCAGGGATCAGGCTGTGGTGAGATCCCTGCTTCCCTTTGAGTCCGAATCCCGTGTTTTACATCTCATAACAATGGGGAAAAACAGCAGCCGCTTTTGATGTCCCCAGGTCGGGTGCTGGACCAAGCTCCTCTGGACCTAAAGGCCCCAGTTACATCTCTGGGGAAAGAAGTGGCATCTTTGGCCACGTGGACCTTGGGTGTGAACAGCCATTCCCCTTGACTAGATGCATTTAACTCCCATGGGAGACAGTCATTCCTTTGTTTAAAATAAACACAAGACCAAATCCTGGGTCTCCACAATAAGTACTCTCTGAGAAGAAGAAAAATGCTTTGGTTGCCTCCTCTCTGCTCCTTTTATACTTTCCCCTCCCCATTTCCATGTCTCTGGTTTTGCCATGGATCCCTATTTCCAAGCCAGCTCTATCAGGCTACTCTTCTAGGTGTGTTTACCTGGATTTGCCACAGAGTCTATAATTTAATTAGCCTGGAAATGGCAGTTTTGGCCCACGCTCTGCCCTTCCACACCTCCCCTCGCCCCTGGGGGATGGATGGCAGGGGTGCACGCAGCGGAGCCGCATTCCGGCACCAGGGCAGCCGGCAGCCCCTGCCATCCCCGCTGTGTCTCGCACTTCCCACAGATCACTCGCGTGTGCCGGGCTTCCTCGCAGCTATTGTTTGCGCTAAGCTTCCTCCTACTCCTGTAATCCACCCGTTTAAATGGATGGGATATTTTGCATATGGGAAGGATTCTGGGGATGTGAGCCGCGGCCAAGTATGTGGCAGGCAGGGCGCAGTGCACGCGTGCGTGCCCTGCCAAGGGCAGGGGAACGGGAGCACAGGCAAGGGATATGGGGATCTTTCAAAAGAGCCTCGGGCCACGTAGTTTGACTCTTTGGGCTGCTTTTAAGGAGCCGCTGTTGCTTTCCAAACGCAGCAGGGCTCGAACATGGCTGGAAGGGGGGGATTTGTGGGGCAGCCACCTGTCTGTAGGATGGCCACGTGTTGGCATCGCATGAAATAGCCCCTATTTGTTACTGAGGGGGTCAAGAGAGCAGCTCAGTGGCTCTGTGTTGCTCATAAAATATACCATAGGGGCGATCCAGCCCCTGAAAACCCCTCTGCCAGCCTGGTGATGAGGGTCTTGGTGGTGGTGTAAAACATAGGGCTGCAGCAATCTTGAGCCATGGAGAGAGGGCTCCTTATGGCTGAGCCCTTTCAGATGGGCCTGGGTGATGCTCATTGCCTTGGAGCAGGAATCTGTCCAGGACACAGTCACTGCCCATTATAAAAAACAAGAGTTTAATATTTTACTTCTTTCTGTAAAGCAAAGCCAGCTCCAGCGTTGCTACCAACTATTATTTGTGCAAAAGAAGCTCAATAAGATCTCTTGGTCTCAGAACTGAGCGCAACTTTTGCTACTACATTTCTGTGTCCAACATAGGTGCTCTGGTGGAAAGGATGATGTTAGTTTTACCTTGCCAAGCCTGTAACATGAAGTGGGGAGTTATACTTTTTGGTTCAGCTTATATTTATTTCTTTATTCCCTCTCTTAAATGCAACCAGCTCCTTTTGCAGGTTATTTCTTAAGTCTAGGGCATGTGGGTATGAATTTTCACTTAAAAAAACCCATAGCAATCATCTTGTCCAATAATGAATACAGCTCTCCAGGACCGTTATTGCTCTGGCCTCTGCCTTGTCCTTGTAAACATGTCTGCTTTATTTGTTACGTAAGATTTTGTTGTGTGTGTATGTGTGAATTATCCATTTCTCCTGTATATATCTTGATCTCCTTCATTCTGGTGAAGCCAAGAGATTGCAAAAAAAATAGATGGTGTCATGTTCATTTCTTATGCCTTTTAAAGCAGCCTTATGGGTTTCCTTGCATATGTTTAGGTGTTTTGCAAAACGGGAAAGCCAAATTGCCACCTCGGGATCTATGGAGGTGGGTGAAGGTATTTTAATTGCCCACGTTACCTATTCAGACGGCTCAAAACTTGTAACTGGCTGGGTTACGGGTCCTAGTTCATGTCAAGTCCCTTGCCGTGCTCAATGCGTTTTATTTTTCACTCCAGCCTGAATTTAGACAGCACCAGACCGCTCAAGGGCTTTAGCAGTTTTCCAGTGTTAAATCTGCTCCCAAAATCCCACCCCTTTGAAAGACTAATGTTCTGGCTGCTTGAGACTTTTCTCCCCGGTCCTGCAAGGGGTTGACGAGGAGCTGAATAGTTTCTGCAGCTTAAATTATGCTTGATCATTTGCTGTGCTGTCCTTAGGCCAATGACCGGAGCAACAAGCCGGACTCCGGGTCAGCTGGTGGAGCAGGAGGCGGAGGCTCCGCTCCCCATTGGGCTCCTCGGAGGGAAGGTATCGCCGGGTGCTATTTAAGTCGGCAGCAGATGTGCCGGAATGTGCGTGACGTTCCTCAGGCTTCCCGAGCCATCTTGAAGTTTATAAACGATCCTTCTTGTTACTTCTGCTAATTTTAGAGCTGGAGTGTTTACAAACAGAGCAGCATTTGTCTCTGCTCCTGCTCCAGAAGGATTTAAGTCCCATCCCTGCTGGCATATTCCCTAGAGAAGAAAATCAAAAAGCGACACAAAATAGCAATCGCTATTAAAAGATGCTGAGGGAGTGTTCAGATTGGAGGCACGAAGAGCCCAATCTTGTGGCTGTAAATCCATCTGCAGGTATCACAGCAAATTGGAAGGACGTACGCACAGAATTAGTTCTTGGGAGGGACATGGGGCATGTGGGGCTGAGCTGGAGAGCACTGCTTGCATTGCGCTCATGTCCTAAGCTGGTCTCTAGGAATGGCTGGGCCATAGACCAACTCCAACCAGCACGGGGAGAAATAACCAAGTTGCAGCGATGTTTGCAGCTGTCACAGCACCCAACCTGGCACAGTTCTGCCCCAACCCAACGGCAGCGCAACGAGGGTTGGTGTAGAGCAGTTCTGCATGCAACAACACTGGCTTCAATGCGCCATTTAGTGGCTGCTTGTGTGTTCCTTCTGAATAAGGCAAGAGCAAGAGTCCAAGAATCAATCGGATCAGCACACTGCACACAGACCCTTTGAATGAGACTTGAGAGATGACATCTATGCAACCGTGAGCATCTACGTGAGCTGAAGTCCATGGCCATGCCCATTTCATGCTCACTGCATGAGAGCCTGCTCAGGTTGACAGAAAAAGCCCTGCTTTATGCACTGATGTCTCCTTGCACTACTGCTCTGAGTTTCTCCAGTTTATTTAATGTCTTTCCACTTTTGTTTGAGGGTCCACTCCCATCTTTAAGCATAAATTAGTCCTGAGATGTATATGAACCCCCAAGCATACCTCTTTATTCCTCTCGGTGTCTCTCAGGCTTGTAGCAATCAAATGCAGATTAATCTTTACGACGCTTAAAGGAAAAAATCAGGCATGAACAAATGTTATCCTATGATATCGCTGTATTTGCAAGCCTACAATAATGTTGTGGCTCTGCTTGGCAAGTTTCCCTTCCAGTATTGCTCTATGCTCTTTTTTCCTGCTGTTGCTCTATTAGCTTTCCATGCCTGGAACTGAGGAAGAACTTCAGAGTAGGCTCAGAGCATAAAGCACAACCTAAGGTGCTGGGCACTATCTAGCTGGTGAGGGTTGAGGTTTGGGTCGTGCTCTTATGTCTACAGGGGCTGTGGGGCCACCAGTGCCCCTCTGTCCTGCGCTACACAGGGCAGCAGGACCCCCTGCATCTTGTCCCCCATCCCTCCAACAAAGCCTGTCTGAGTCTTGGGGCCTTGCTTGTAGATCTGGTGTTTGCCATCAGGACACTGATGTTGCCCCAGCCCTGTTCCCTTTTGCTCCTCCGCCTGCATAGCTGGGGCTTGGGGGTTGGTAAAAAAGTGGCAAAGCAGCAATTTTCTTTAAAGATAGTAGGCACCTGGTTGCCTCTCCTGGAGAGCATCTGAACTGCTGTCACTGGTGCCTGTCACAACTGCTTTGTGCCCATGCCAGCCTTTGTGCAAACTTAAAAAGGGCTGGAGGAGTCGAGGGTGGCGGGTGCAACCGCATCTCAGGCTGCACTAGGTGGGATTTCACCCATCTTCCAGCAGCAAGATGAGGAGACTCCGGAGAAAATCATGGGGGATTTTGTGGCCGGAGCTCTGGCATTGCAGGTTTGGGTTCGGATTTTGAGGGATATTTCTTTGGTAGAGCTGTTCAGACTTCCCAGGCTTACTAAAAATCTGTGTAAACACTTCTGCTAAATGAGGATTTCAAGGGATAACTCGTGAATGGTGTTAAATATGTTCTCTTAATGATTTCTGCAAATACACTGCATTTGCCAAGTGCTATTTTTGTAACCACCAGCATCCCCAAAACACATTTTACCAAAATCCCTCATTTCAGAATTTAACGGTATATTTCAGGATGTTTTCACTTCTGTTAAATGCAGGATCTAAAACCAAGGCCTGTTGTGAGACCTTAAAAGATTTGTTAGCTGGGAGGGAGTCTGAGGTGTCAGGTAAGATATAGTCTTTGTACATTGAATTCCTATCTTCTAGGCTTTCCTAGGGTTGATAGACGGGCATGATAGATTCTTTTGAGTCAAGAATTTGTTTTTTTTTTTTTGTTAGTTGTTGTTTTGTTTTTCTTAAACACCAAAACTAGTGTCATTACCTGTTACCAAAATGCGTCTTTGTAAACTGCTGTGTCTAGCTTTGCAAATGCACAGAGGTGCATAGAGCAAAGGACTTCAAAACGAGTCTGTTTTAACCCTCCAGAAGCCTTTGATCCACAGAGCCAAAGGCCCCTCATTGGTGTGATGCCCAGTGCAGTGGTGATGGGAATGTCCATGAGCCTGGTGAGCAGAGGGACATTGTGGAGATGACACTATGGAGCAGAAGAGGGACGTGCTGAGCACGTCAAGGTGGTAGCACGGGGTGCCCCAGGGCCATTAATCTCAATGGAAACAACTCATGGTGAGTAGGTTGCAGATTCACAACATGACAATGATCATTATCCTTTACCACGAGTGTCTGCTTGGGCTTCCCGCGTTATCATCCTGAATTATTTAGTGAAATTAAGCTGCAATCTCCATGCTATATCCATTAGTGGAACCGCTATATTTGCATATAGCGGCTGGGTTTTGGCAATGCAAGGGATGAATGCTTGGCACAGCAAGCTGCCTGCCAAGAAGAAAAGATCCTCTGTGTGGTGGTTAGGATTGCGTAGGAATAGTGATGGTAGAAATAGATGGGGATCGAGTTAAACATCCATTGGAACACAGGTCTTTTGTAGGCTGTTAGAGATTGGCTCTGGCCCCGTTTTTAATCTTCCTCTCACCTGTAAATCTTTCTTTCTTTGCTAAAACATACAGCTGGCAGTAATGTTTTCCCTTGAATTTCAATTAAAGCAGTGTCTGGCCCGTCAATAAGGAGATGGGTGATAGATTCATTTGGAGCTGTGCTTATTTGGGTACCGGTTTTATAGGCAGCGTGACAAAGTAGTGGTAACAAAACTGCAGACGTGTCCACTTATCATTTACTTGTTTTATCCCACAGTAATAGATACCTCGAGCTGCCAGTCTAAATATAAAAACAATTTTGAAGTGAATTGTAGACACTTGTATTGGAGAGACTTTATCTTGTCTGGAATCTTAATTTTAAGGCCAATCTCACCCTGACTGAATGCAGTGAGAGTTTTACTTCAGCTTTAGCAGGGAATGTACTTGAGCCATCATGAAAAGAGTAATTTAGACTTGCTGGACCATTTTAAAGGCATAAAATAAAACTCCCACTTAAATGAGCAGAATCTGGACCTTTTACAAACCGGTGCATTTAGACAAGAGAAAATTTTGGCATAAAAATAAGGGAAAATGTTTGTGACTCAAGTGCTTGTTTTATGGACAAACCAGCCAGGAATTGGACCTTAAGCAGCAAGAGCAATTTAGACCTTCCCCAGACATTCAGATGTGGATTAAGCAGCATTTACACAGGACACGTCAGACTTCTTCATCTCAACTACTGCTAGATCCTCTGCCTCTAGATATCTGATTTATCTGGAGCTGCATAAATTGTTTCCAAGTAGAAATCCAGAGGATGCTGCTGGTGGGAGGTGCAAGGACTGCATGGGAGCCACGTATGGGGACGGTTCAGTCTGGAGCTGGTAGCTCGCTGAGTATCAGCTCTCTCATGACAGCCTCATGTGCTCCCATTTCCTAATATTATAGTTTATAGGAACCTCCATCTGTGTGTTGTGGTTGGGGAAGGGACGTTGGAGATGCTAAGACCAGACTCAGAAGGGTGTTTAACTGTTTGGCAGTCTGTTAACAATATTGCTTTCAAGTCCAGACTTGATAGGGCTTATCCCAAATCTAAAGGTGTTCAGAACGAAATATGGGATGATATGGGAATGTCAGGAGTTGAGAATGCCACGAATAAGTCAGTATGTTAACTCCAAATCCCCTTTTCCCTGGAATGCTTTAGCTATGAAGTTAGTTTAAAAGTAAAACCAGCGCAACCCAGACTGCAATGAGCTGGCATGCAAATCTTCTTATAATTTGCAAGCATAGCACTGTATTTTATTACTATCTTGCAAACCAGCAAGGTGCTTGGGAACAGCGGGGCAAGCTCACTTTGCACATCAGTGGGCTCCACTTGCTCCTGCCTGTGTTTAATTTTAGTCTATGGGCCTCACCTGGTCAGCGTTATACCTATTCCTGCCCAGTTTAACAGATCTGACAGAGGTGAGAATGGCTCTCATAGGGCAGGTTTCCTGTTAGACACATGAGTAGTCCCTGAAACTGAGTCTGTAATGGGAAAGATCCCCTGAGTGAGTCCATCCAGTGTGAGTTGCTGGTTGATCCCATTAAAGTCCCTGCAAGCGTTCCCTGCGTTTTTTTAAAAAATTGGCCTTGGAATAAATTGGTCCAGACAACTTGAGCTTTGTCTTGTGGAAGCGCATGGGTTGCTTAGGAGAGCGTTGGCTGAGCTGAGCCCTGCTTCCCCCTTGCTCCAGCTTTACTGGGCTACGTTTGCCTGGACAGGGACTGCCACAAGAAAGCCCACCTTCTTCAGGCTTTTATTGGGTCTCCTAAGCCTTGGAAAAGGGTCATAGCAGAGGCTTAAGTGAAACAGCCTTCAGCTGAGGAAGCCCAAGGTGGAAGAGCCTCCACAGCCTCACTGAGTATCCATATAGCAAAGCCAACGGTGCAGGGCCGATTCCCTGGATGCAGACATGGATGGAGGGTGCGAGCGCAGCAGAGCGCAGGCCTGTGCTCAGGGACAGGGGATCGTTGTGTGTTTCTTTGGAGAAAACCCACCTAAGGAGCCCGAGCCACAGGGGCAGCTTTAATCCTTGCTCAACATCCCTGGCTGG
>JAUBOD010000117.1:5371101-5381980 GCA_032353885.1 Nothura maculosa
GTTTCTTTGGAGAAAACCCACCTAAGGAGCCCGAGCCACAGGGGCAGCTTTAATCCTTGCTCAACATCCCTGGCTGGGATAGCCCAGGTGTTCCCAATGGAGAGGGGCCTCAGGGCTGCCTCGGCACCAGGGCCACCTTGGGCTCGTTACCTCATTATCTCAGAGGCTTTTTCTGCCTGCTGCGAGGGCAGGGCCCTTTCCCCAGCTCAGGAACAGCAGGAGCAGGACTGGGGGCACTGCAGAGCGGCGCTCCGGAGCGGGAGCCCCGCGCTCCGTAAGCTGAGCTGCCCCAGCTGTCCCGGGCCTGGAGCCGGAGCTGTGCGGAGCAAATGCACAGGGTAGGAATTTGGCCCGCTAAAAATAGCGGGGTGGGCAGCTGGCCGTGCCCCTGCCAGGGGCAGCACAACGTGGGGACCCCCTGGCCTTGCGCCACAGCCGGGCGAGCAGCCCCGAGGCCACAGGGAGGGCCCCTGTCCCCAGCGTGGTGCCTTCCGGGGTGCTGCCCCCCAAGTGTTGGGGGGGTGGGGAAGATAGGCTCTGTGCTGGGGGCTCCTCGGGGCTAAAACCTTTTGGCCCCTGCGAGCAATGGGGAAGCCCCCAGCCAGGCTCTGGGGGAGCTGCTGTGCTGGGCCCCTCTGTGCTTGGGGGTCCCCACAGGTCGGTGGGGGTCCCGCATGAAGAGTTCGGTCCCACATGGGGAGTTGGCTCCCACAAGAAGCTCTGGGCTGGGGGGTCCCCCTGCCTTCCCCCCGCTCCGAGTGCTCCGGCGGGTGGCAGCAACAGGCTGAGGTGCCCGGGGGACCTGGGGGGGCTCTGGCCGGCTCTGTGACCGGCCCGGGTGCGGGGCGCTGGGGTCGGCGCTGCCGCCGCTCCCGCAGTGCCGCGGCCGCGCGCCCTCCTCCTCCTGCTCCTCCCGCGGCGGCTGCAGCTCCATCCCGGCGTTGTTAGGCGCGGATGCCGCCAGGAAATAAATAAATACATATTTCGCCAACCATCCCCTCCCCAGCAAACCAGCGCCACCGCCGCCGTCCCCCCCGCCCCTTGCCCGCCTCCCCGCCGCCCGCCGGGGGGATCCCGGGGCGGGGAGCGGGGCCGGGGGCGGGGAGGAGGCGGCCGGGGCTCGCGCCGGAGCCGCTTTTGTCCGCGCTCCGCTCCGCGCTGCGGCTGCCGGCGGCCCCGCTCTCCGCGCTCCCCCCGCGGGCCGCCCCCGCCGGCATCCGCGGGCTCTGATATTCCTCCTTCCCCCCTTCTCCTGTTCCGTTGTTCCTGTTTTTGCCTGCTCGCCGTAGAGGATCCCCTCGCTTCCCGGTTCCCCCCTTCCCCGTTCCCCTCACCCCTTCCCGCGCCCGCACCGGAGGTTTTCTCGGGGTGCAGCCGGAATCCGCGCCGCTCCCGGGGGATTTTCCCACCCAAGCTGGGTTCTATGAGCGGGAAGGTGATCAAGCCCAAAGAAGAGAAAGATGCTGCCAAGGGTAAGGCCGGGGTGGGGGGGCACAGCGGCGGGGCAGGGGGGGACCCCGGCGTCCCGGGGCTGCACGGCGCTCAATGCGGCACGGCCGAGAGCTCCCCGCAAGCAGCACCAGCCGCGCCGGGGGGGGCAACGGCACCGTCTTGGAGACGTCGGGGGCACCGCGGGTGCGGATCCCCTCCCAGCGCCAGGCTCGGGATGCGCCCTGTGCGGGGGCTCGTTGGGGGCCGCTCTCGGGGTGCACGGGGGGTGCATGGGGTGCAGCCCCGCGCGCTGCCGCCCGTGCGCACCTGGGCGCGCGCAGCCAGGTGAGGGAGGGAGGGAGGGAGGGCCCCGGGCGCTGGTGCCCGCGCTCCGCAGCCTGCCCCATCGCGCGCTGCTAACTCCTGCTTGCCGCATCCTTCCCACTTCAAACAAAACCCTCTGGGCTCCTGCTTCGGAAAGTTTTTGTTTAGCGGTGGCTTTTGGAGACTTTTTTGATATGTACTTTAACTCTGCCTTCGCTTGTATCTCAGGTTCAATACCTTAGAGTCTTCATCGTTTTTTTTTTCTCCTTATCTTTCTGGTGGCAAACACATAAGCCTGCTGTTCCAACTGCAAAACACACTTTCTAAACAGATATTTTCATCCTAAATGATTTCTTTTCATACCAAGTAGCTATTTTCCTTTTATGGGGGCCTTATTCCCCAAAATGCTCCCTAAATGATTCAACGAGCAGCGCAGGACAAAAGCGTGCCGAATATCTCAGGAATTATTTTGCCTGCCTGGGGGCCAGGAGGGGTGCCCGGCGCTAGGGCGCACGCCCCAACGTTTGTGATGCGAGATATGGGGTGGGTTTGTGACACGCGTGTTGCCCTGCGCTCGTGGTGACGGTGTGAGTGACGCTGGAGCCGGCACACGCGGCCGTGACTCCTGTGGTGACGCTGTGTTCGGAGCGGGCTGCTCCATGGAACCAGGTGGAATCAACCCGTGATGATTCCTGCAGCTTTCGGGAACTCTTAGAGGTAGCACCCAAACTTTCTCCTCTATCACAAAGTCTGGAGACAGCCCTAAATCCCTCAAGGAGCTGGTCCTTGTGTGCAGCACTTCCATACCAGGGCGGGAAGGTGAGGGATGGATGCGCTCTGTGAAACGCCCCATTTAAACAGGGTCTAGGATGGTGTAAGCAGGTTGTATTTACCAGCTCATCTATATATATTTTTATGGATGACCTTCTTTAGAGTCCCTGGGCATGGACTGAAATGGAATTTCCGCTCTCCGCTCCTCTCAACCAGCTGTGCTTTGTTTGGTGACAGGGAGGGATGCCCCTTCAGTGTGGAGTTTGGATGGAGTCCCATGAAAACAGGCTGTTATCCCTGTGTGCGGAAGCAGGGCTCTGCAAGGGACGGGCTCTCACCTGCTCCGTAACTGTCCCACAGCCACGCGGCTGCTTCAGTCCCGTGTGGCTTTTGAGTAGTTAAGTGCTTTTTAAAACAAAACACTCTTCGGTCATCGGGTGCTAGTAGCTTCCTGTGATACCTTCCCAAACCTCATGGTACCGGTAGTTTATTGTGATGCCCTCCCGAACCTCATGTTCTGCTAAAGATTTGATGCAGTTTGGACAGCTGCTCTAACCAAGGCTCTTCCATGGCAAGACCTGCGTGATGCAGCTTGACTCCTGCCTTAGTAAGGGCAGCACCAGCCTTTCCTGCTCCTGATGTTCCATGTGACTTGTGCTCATGATGAGACTTTTCCACAGAACTTTGTGGGCTGGATGCTCTCTGGATAGAAGTAGCTCCTTTGGGTAATATGTTGAATGTCACTTCCAACAACCAACAGGCATTTGGGTAGGTTTGTGTAGAAAAGCCTGATTCTTAGGGAAACTGGAAAGGTGGTTGGGATGGTAAGAAGCAGCATGACCCTGTGCAAGTAGTTACTGTCCCATGATGGATATTTTCAATCAAATTACCCTCTTTTGCAAAGCCCTGTTGCTACAGGAGTAGCACAAGACCAAAATCCATTTTCAAAGGAATGCTTCTCTTTAGATAATTTTCCTTAAGCCATGGAAGTGGGACTGCTTGCTTGAGGTGCTCGTGCTGTCCCCACTTACAAGTCCTGCCCGAAACCCTGGCAATGACTATTTTATTCATAACTTGCCAGTTTCTAAAACTGGCTTGTGGATGCTCAGAATTTGAGTATTCCAGCCTAAATGGACTCTGTTTTTGTCCCCTTGCTTTTGCTCCAAGGAAGCTCGATGGCTTCATGCACGAGTCCGATAACCCCGTCTGGAAGCAGTGACAAAATGCAGACACGATTTTCTTCTCCAGCAGGCAAAATCAGGGGATTATTTTCAAAGCCGATAGCTCTAATCTGAAAAGAAGGCCTTGAAATAGTGACGGAAAGTGTGAAGACTTAGGGAGCATAGGTAGAAGCCTAATTTGGTGAGAGCAGAAAACAAAGCCCTTAAGGAAAGCACCAGGCAGGAAGAGTAGAAGTCAAAATTATGAGATATCTATTACTGCTTTTCCTGGCTTCATAGGAACAGAGCATAATGCAGCCTGTGATTGAAAGGTCTGTAGAAAAGCTGACAAAAATAAAGAAGCTGATCTCAACAGTGATATTTCTATAGTACTGAATCATGAGAAAGAAACTTACTTCAGGGCCCGCGGAGGAGCAGGAGGGGCGGCCTGTAAGTTGACCACGTCTTGGGCTGCGGCCACGGAGGCAAAATTAGCAGCGGGCGCCTGAGGGAGCAGGGGGAGGGAGCCCCGGTCCTGGAGCTGAGCTTTGTGCGGCCTCAGCACAAGCCTGGGGAAGCACAAGGCTTCCTTGTGTGTGTCCTGGAAGGAGGAAACTGGTGGATTTTGTCAGCACCGGGGGTGGATGTGTGCGCCCGAGCTGCGCAGGGGAGTGTTGGCCTGCAACCGACTGGGCCTCGGGGCCCATTGGTGCAGTTCAAGCAGGTGTCAGGAGCTGTTTGTGTCGTCTTTAATGCTGCTGGAATGAGTAGTTAAACTCTGGCTTTATTTCCCATTATAAATTGGAAGTAATTCTGTGTTCTTCCTGTCTGAGGCTGCAGATCCCCCTCGGGTCGATGCTGCGCTGCCCGCAGGGAAGGCCGAGCCTGCTGTGTCCAGCCTGCTCAGATCCTGCCCGAGCTCCTGCTCCTTTCGGAATTCCCATTGACACCAGTGGGAGTTGCCTGTGGCGTTGTCCCCGATTAGTGGGTGGCTGTTAACGTGCCCAGGGTATTTACAGGGGCTGCCTCCTGCTGTGACTCGCGCCTGGCTGCTTTGGCTTCCCCGGCTGCAGCGGCCCTATGTGAAAGGCACCCGCTGCCCTCCCAACGCTCCCCAGCAGCTAAAAAATGGGAATGCTGCTGAGGTCCAGGTGCCAGCATGTTCTTGTTGAAGCTTCATAACCCCTTCCAGTGGAGGAAATTTGTGGTACATCAGCATTGCTAGATACAGACCCCGAACTTTGAGGCTTGTCATGTTGGCCTTCATACAGCTGCTGTATATGGCAAAAAAATTATTTCTTGTAGGGATAGTAGTAAAGAAGTAGGTGTTTTTTCTTCTGGGATAAGTCTTAAAGCACTACCTGCTTCATGGCAAATTGCTAAATCCCATCTTTGAAGGGAAAACTCCCTGGCAAATGAGGCTTGGGAGGAAAGTTGCTGCACGGAGCATTGCAGGGAGCTGCAAGGGGGAGAGCAGCAGCAGATGCCAGACAGCTGGCCTGGTTCAGGCCCTGGCATCTCCGGGCTGTGGTCACTCACAATAGGCTGGAGCGCTGTCATTGCCACCGTTTATGATGCGTTTCCTTACTGGGATTTCCTGCAAGGCGTTGGTTGTATCCCTGCACTTGGGGAATTTTATGCTGAAGAATCGTCTTGGGTCAAAGGAGCGTTAACTTTCCTGCTTTTCTTGTTGTGTGTTACTGCAGTGGTGGGTTTGGGGAGCAGGGGCTGCTCCGGAGTTGCACAGATCCCTTCATTGCAGCAAAGCTGGGGCAGATCCTGATCCTCGGTCTCTTCCCTGCAAGCACTGAATGAGCCTGCTAATGAAATACCCTGAGCTTAGCTGTGGGGCTGATCACACCTGTGTTCAGAGAGGACCTCCCAGATTTACAAATGGTCCATTTCCTACGTTACAGGACCACGAGTAATTATTTTCAGACCAAGACCTGTCTGTGTGTATATGTGTTAAGATGCTTTGGTGAGGAATTGCTCTGCTGTTGCACTGAGATGAAGGATATTCGGATTTTGTACAGTTTCATTGTGAGGATTCTTAGGATCCAGATCTCTTTTGCAGGACTGACAGTTTCTAGCTGTTTGGACTCCTTTTACTTGGGCTTGTCTTGAGGTTTTGTGAGCCCAAATGTTGTGTTTCTCCCCTAACTGTTTCTGTTGGCTTAATGAAGCAGCCTGCCTACCCAAACCCACATTGTGGCCAAGCTTTAATGAAAAGAAATGTATTTTAAAAAATCAAAGTGAAACAGCAAGAGGATTGTTATTTACGATACAGTTTTTTTTGGTCACTTATACAAAAGGCTTCCTTGAGATGCCCGTTTTGGCTGCTGGCTCAATATTTGTACCGCTCTGCGGAGAGGAAGGAAAGTGAAAATAATTTGAATTGTCCCCTCGGGCAGGTAACAAATTCAGGGCTTTTCAAGAAGCGAGTGTGAAGTGAGACCGTGTTCTCACTTAATTAGCTTGGTGAGAGTGATGGGTGAGGCAAGGTCAGCGCTGAGGGAAGATGGGGCTGGCAGGGACTGAGGGCTCCGTGTGTCCTTTGAGTAATTAGAGCATCCCCGAGGTGGAGCAGAGGGATGGGAAGGCGGATTCCTGTGGTGGCCTTTGAGCTGCTTTGTTCGTGGTCCATGGAGCATCACGCACTTCCAAAGCATCCGATTGCAATCACAGCTTGAATCAAGGTGTGCCACAGACCTCCTCCTGCAGCCTGGGTGCTTCCAACTGGCAGGGCTTATATAAGCTCCATTCATTTCTTTAAGTATAAACTGTTTAACTAATTCTTAGTCTTTTTTATTACATGTGCTTTTAGTTACTATCAGATTTGGGTCCACTTTCACTTCTTGGTGGGGTCAGGTTGATTTTACACCCTGTGCATCCCTGGCTGAATGTGCAAGCAGCCCCTGGGCCTCGGGCTGTTGGGAAGTGGTGGCTTCGCCTCCTTGTGTCGTTCATAGGTGTGACCTATGCAGCTCAGTCCTGTGCTGCTTGGAGGTCATTTGTCCCCTGTTTGCATAAGCTCTGATGCCCAAAACTGATGGTGAGGACATGGGGCCTCAGCAGCAATGATGCTAATATCCCTGATTATTTGTGCTCTTCATTCCTGAGCCCCTTAAAAAGCACTGCACCGAGAAGGTAAATATTTGTAGAATAATTTGGTAATGAAAGATGGCTTTATAGCTCTGCTGCAACTTTGGATGATGATGGCAGTAATCTGCTAATTGCACTTCTTATTAGAAAGGGCCAAGAGAAAATGAAACGGAAAATCTCCTTCCTCTGGAAATAGTTCCCAGCATTTATGTCAGCAGTTTCACCTGGGAGTTGAGCTCTGTAGGTGGAAAAGGGAGATGATTGCTGGGAACTCCCAACAGGTTTATCCAGATTTATTTGTATGCTTTAATGGCAAAAGTTTGGGAATTATGAGGCTGTTTCCTCCTGCTTCCCCATAATCTGAAGTATTTGCAAGTTAAACTGGTCAATAGGCAATTAGCAGAAATCTGGTTTTGTTTTCTTTTTCTGTTCAATTTATGTATTGAATCCTCAGAACTTTCCCCTCATGGTGGAGGTGACTTTTTAAAAAATGGTCCTAATTTACATTAAATCAAAGATAAATATGCTGAGCCTTTTTTTTTGCATAAAATAAGAAAGATAAAATGGGAAAAAAAATAAAGACACAAAACGCAGGAAAGCTAAGGAGGAAAAGGAGACAGTGAGTAAAAGAAGAACGTGTTAGTTTTTTTTTTGCCTTGCAGTTTGCTGGTACTGTCTACAATATATAAGCTCTTTGAGCTAGACTTATTCCCCCACCTTGTAGAAGTGCTTTAAAAATGCTTTAGTGGAACCGCGTTTCCTTTGGATTTTGCATCAGTGGGGAAGTTTCCACAGAGCTGTATCTTTCTGCTCAGTAGATAAAGAAATTTGTGTTGCTTTTATATTCTCAGCTTGCTTAAGCTGCGCCAGGATCCTACCTTGAAAACGCTATTTTTTCATTTTAATTATACCCAGCACTCCGAACCACTGTTGCTTGTGCTTTTTTCTTCGGAGTGCTGCAAGATGATAAACTGCACTGGACCCGATTGCCACTGTGAGCCATCGTCACTGGCGGGGAAAAAGGATGAAATCCGTGAACCAAAATCCTTCTAGTGTACTTAAAGATGTGGTATCTTGGGGAGCTGTGGTGGGAATGAAGAGTGCGTGTGTTTTTGGGGGGATTTAATTGGTTTGGGGCCATGGGGTGCAGCTGCAGTCGCATCCCTCCTGCCTGCAGCTGCGAGGGAGGTCCCACAGTCACCTCCATGCACCATCAGTGCTGGTTTATTTGGATCGTGCTCTACTTCAGCAACCACCTTTGCGTCTCATCTTGCATATTGGTGACTGAACGTTCAGAGACTGCCAAAAATAGCTGCCCGTTTGCAACTGCTCGGGCGAGGAGAAGGGGAAGGACTTTCATTCGCTGCCTTTCTTCCTCCCTGTCCCCTCGCCTCCCTTTGTGGCTCTGCACCCAGCGAGCCACGTGCTTTATTTTGGCAGTAAAAGAGAAGTAACGTAAAAGTGGAGTGAGTCAAAAAGGATCAAATACCAAGTCTTTTGATCATCCAAAGGTACTGGTAGTGCTTGCGGCTGAGATTTTGGGATCAAGTGTGGCAGAGTTCTATGTCCCTGGCTTTGGAGCATCTTGTGGGACAGGTACTTCTGGATGCTGAGAAGGCAGATAAGTGCATTTGGGGAGCTGCTGTTTTGGCTTCTGTGAGTGGAAGGCATTTTAAACCAAGGATCTATGTAGAAAACTGTGCAAGTTTTCTTGGGAGAAATTTGTATGAAATAACTTGCAAGGCACTAGGAATAACAAATGGGCTAAATACAACTCTCACATGATACACCCCAATCCTGGGAGGTGGGAAGGAGTGAAGGCTTTATAGATATGAAGGTAGTAGCAAGCAGAAAGGACCCAACATAAAAGATGTGAAGAAAATAAAACAGTACTTAGGGCAATGCAATGAGGAGATGTTTGTTTAGACCACGTAAATTGACTGTGGAAAGATATGAGAAGGTAGAACTGTGCGGAGCTCTGGAAGTGTCCGTTCTGTTTCATGACAACTGCAGAGCAACTTAAAGCAGCAGAACTTCTTTAAAGCTACTTGGAACAAAGGGGAATGACAGAATTATTTTAGGGGAAAAAAATCTGTCATCTTTTTCTTCTACGTCCTTGTTCCACCTTGATCTGAGAAACTCTCCAGTAGAAACTTAACTTTTTTTTGCGAGACCTTTTGAGAATGCTCAAAGTGACTGTTTTTTTCCTTCCTGATCAATGCTGGGAATAGATCTTTAGAATATTACCATTTTAAAACTGAACTAAGAAGAAACACAAGTGACTCAGCGGAGGCTGGCAGGAAGTTTTGTAGTGAGATAGTGTTTTTTAAGTGCTGTTAGGCTGAAAGTGTATTGCTTTTATTTCACTGCATATTATAGAGTGAAGGAGGAACTTTCAATTGCTTTGAGATTTGCAGAGGGAATAAGAGACACCGAGATTAGAATGCAAGGGGGAGAGAGCACGAAGGAGTGGTAGGAGAAAACAAATCCCAGGGAATTTTCAGTGTCAGAAAATTAGCTTTGAAAAGGCTCTGGAGAGCACGAGGAAGCTGCAAAATATAATGGAAGAGGGAAGATTATGGGCATAATTTATCACTGCTTCCGGAGTGTAATAATAGTCTGACTACTGTATTTTCTCACTAGAGTATGGATTTATGAAGACCATAAAAAGGTGATGGTGATGGCTTAGGCAGGAAGTGATTGAGGAGGGGGTTTTAGTAGAGCCAGGGTCAAGGTAAGGATGGATCTTGGGAAGCAGCTGGGAAGGTGCAAGCAGGAGAAGGAGCATTTTGAGGAGCTCTCGGTTGAGACAAGTGTTGACCGTCACAACCAATGCTGTGAAAGCCAGAATGCTCTGCCAGGACCACTGAGCCTTGTGACACCCGGGAGTGAGGTCTGGAAGTGCCGCTTGATTGGAAAGCAGGGAACTCCAATACGGACGGGATGAATAAACTTGCCCGTGTGTTGCAGGGAATACGCAGCCTGGTGCACACAGACTTCCACTGAACTTGACATCTGCACTTCTATCCACAAACCTTTCCCTGGTTAAGGTGGCTAACCAAGCCTTGATTATCACATACAATCATTTGGAAATGGAGAACTTTTTTTTCCACTGATAAAGCAGCATGAAAGAAAATTTAGGTACCCTAGTGTTTTCTAACGGCATAAACAGGGTTCTCTGTAGTAGCAGTGAAGCAAAAGAAAGTCATGCAGTTCTGTCTTGGAAGCTCTTTGCAGTGAGGACGTTATCAGGCTGTAGTAAAAACATGCTGGCTCAACAGCCCAGACGTTGTGAAGGGCGCTGGTCCTGCCAGGTCTGAGCATCTTCTCATTTATCCAGAAGCACTTAGCGCTCAGCTTTGGGCCCTGTATCAGTGAACACACTGTGTTCCTGTCATGTGCCCGCTGTTGCAAATTCTTGCATTAAATGTGTTTCAGAAGGAGCAACTGACTGTGTATGAGAGACTTGAGTGACAAAGGGTTTGTAAAAATTTAGCAGAACGTAGGGTTTTTTCATCCTGCTCGCTCCAATGCGTGTGAGTTGTTTGTCAAGGTGGCATCTCCATCGTTAAGGCGCGAGGATGTTATTTATCTTCCATAAAGTTATTAGAATTGTTGCTGTTAATTCATCATCAAATTACAACACTTCATGTGAAACGATTTCTGTAGTCTGTCGTCTTTTTAATTACTTTGGGTTCCTCGCTGCAATCTCTTATTACTGTTTTAAACCTTTTAAAGTGCATGTGGAACGTGGTTGAATAGTAATGGTAAGAGCCTTGATCCCTAATCTCTATTTCTTTGGTTGACTGTTTACAAAGAATAGAACTTGAACCGGTACCGTCTTGTGAGGTTTTACTGAAGCACAGTTGATGTTGTAGCATATGTTGGCCTTGCTAAGTAATATTCTTGGAGTGTGATATATGCTTAGCAAAATTTTTGTCATGTCAGCCACTCTTGTGACAAAGGAAGGACAAATATTCTAAATATTTTTTTCTTGCTTTGAGAAAAATGCTACTTTTTCAGTCCATGTTGTGTTCTAACTTTCTGCAGGCTTATTTTAAAACAAACTAATTCTGTATTGAGGCTTGGTT
>JAUBOD010000117.1:5382080-5393177 GCA_032353885.1 Nothura maculosa
CTTTGCAGTGAGGACGTTATCAGGCTGTAGTAAAAACATGCTGGCTCAACAGCCCAGACGTTGTGAAGGGCGCTGGTGCTGCCAGGTCTGAGCATCTTCTCATTTATCCAGAAGCACTTAGCGCTCAGCTTTGGGCCCTGTATCAGTGAACACGCTGTGTTCCTGTCATGTGCCCGCTGTTGCAAATTCTTGCATTAAATGTGTTTCAGAAGGAGCAGCTGACTGTGTATGAGAGACTTGAGTGACAAAGGGTTTGTAAAAATTTAGCAGAACGTAGGGTTTTTCATCCTGCTCGCTCCAATGTGTGTGAGCTGTTTGTCAAGGTGGCATCTCCATCGCTAAGGCGCGAGGATATTATTTATCTTCTGTAAAGTTATCAGAATTGTTGCTGTTAATTCATCATCAAATTACAACACTTCATGTGAAACAATTTCTGTAGTCTGTCGTCTTTTTAATTACTTTGGGTTCCTTGCTGCAATCTCTTATTACTGTTTTAAACTTTTTAAAGTGCACGTGGGACATGTGGTTGAATAGTACTGGTAAGAGCCTTGATCCCTAATCTCTATTTCTTTGGTTGACTGTTTACAAAGAATACTTGAACCGGTACCGTCTTGTGAGGTTTTACTGAAGCACGGTTGATGTTGTAGCATATGTTGGCCTTGCTAAACAATATTCTTGGAGTGTGATATATGCTTAGCAAAATTTTTGTCATGTCAACCACTCTTGTGACAAAGGAAGGACAAATATTCTAAATATTTTTTTTCTTGCTTTGAGAAAAATGCTGCTTTTTCAGTCCATGTTGTGTTCTAACTTTCTGCAGGCTTATTTTAAAACAAACTAATTCTGTATTGAGGCTTGGTTCTGCAATGTGACATGTGTGTAGGAATAATTGCCATAGTAATTCCAGTGATACTGATGCAGACTGCAGCATAAAAGATAAATAGGATTTAGCTCCTGAACTCTGATCTTTTCATTCAGCAGAAAACCCTTTCGATGAGAAAAAGGGGTAGAATCCTATTGTTGTTTCACATTTCTCAAAGATTTCTGGAAGATGCTCCAGCTGAAGAAATGTGGCATGACAATACTGTGATGTGCCAGGTAGCCTCAGAGGCAACTACTGCTCCTGTTACGGAAACTCTCTGCTTCAAAACTTGGTTTGGCGAATTGTGGTATCTAAAGTGAGCAAGATGCTGGACTATTCTCTTCATCTTTTTCTTCCCCATATTCCATACCTCTGTTCACAAGCCTAAGTATTATTAGCAGGAAGGTCTTGAAAAATAATTATACCTTAATGTGCACGGTGGGAATAGAGAATCTTTTCAGTGGGTTCAAAAACTGATGCCATCATCCGACGCCTCCAATGGGTATAGTACAGTCAATTTTATGTGCGTTTTCTACTTACTGCTCAGATTTGGAATGCGCTACACCAAGTTTTCTTTTTTTATTAGATAGAGGGAATGGGTCATGCTTTATAAATTGAAACTAATACCGCTTTGATTAGCACAAGTTTATTGCCAGATAAATAGCATCTTTACAAGGAACATAAGTGCACTTACAGGCTTAATACCCTGGCTGCGCTGATACGAGAAATCCGTATGTTGGCTGATGATCAGACGTCGCTAACGCAGCTTGTGCCGGAGCACGGGGCGTTTTGAAGCTTGCAGCGAACCGGGGGATGAATCCAGCTCTGCCTTTGGTTTGAACTCGGAAGCCTTGTGAGAGCAGAGCGGAGCGGCCTGCCGCGGTCTGCCCAGCATTATTTTCCAAAATGTAATTATTCCTTGCTCACTGACTTGAGTAAATCAATTAAAACTGTGTGTGTGTGACAAGGGTTTGACGTCAGCTAATTGGTCAGGATGGTCATGCGAGTGAGAGAGGAGATGAACTTTATTAGCGCCATGAAGGCCGCAGCCCAGGTGCCATCTTGGCAGGCAGAGACCCTTATGTAGTCCCAAACATCCTGCCCATGGCTGGGTTGGTGGCTCTTGCCTCTGTGGTGGGACCTGGGCTCTCCTGCCCCAAGGGGTGTCTTGAGGGGTGTCTCGCACAACAAGATCCATGGTCGTTGTCTTCTATAGGCTGCTAGGGCCCCTCCCCAGTTATTTCCTACATCTTGGCTGCCTCTGGGAGCTGAGGCCTTACTGGGTTTCTTCATCTCTTTTGGGATGTCAAATTTGAGTGGAGATGGGAAGATGTACTCGTAAATCCCTCCTGTGTGCCCTTGTACAGGCCTTGTAAATCATAAGCGCCTATTTTTGATCTGCCTAAACCCTGGGAGGTGTTGCAGAAAAATGCACCTTGCTCATCCTTTCTGCAAAGAAAGGTTCCTCCTGCATCCCTTGGATGGGTGACTGCTTGGACCTGGAATGCTTGAAATTCAGCTGTGGGCAGAGGGGCACCCTGCACTGTGTGGGCACCTACCAGGAGGATCTGGCTCAGCCTTTAACTTGGTGCAGTGTTTCTAGAGGACTGGTAGCTTCCCAGCCCATCCCGCCTCCCAAGAAAATCATCCTCGTTGGAGCAGCCAGCCAGCTCTAGGAGATTGAGCTGTTTTGTGATCCTCAATTGGAAAGGCTGGTAGGTGTCATCTGCTGCAAGCGCTTCCCTTTCAGGCCTGGAGGAAGAGCTCGTAAAAAGCGGCATTGTTGAATCTTATTTTTAGTTTCTCTTCTATTGTGCTTATTTTTGACTGTTGCATTTTCCTGTTATGAATATCTTTAATTGGGACAAAATTATGCCTTGATTTTTTTGCAAGTTTGTCTTTTTTTATATCCAATTAATTACTGCAATTATGTTTATTAATTTGCCTGGTGTATTCATATAATCTGTGTCCTTGAACAAGAGGAAGGGACAGGGGGGTGAGTGGTCTGCTTTTAGATTAAACCTTAAACTTAGATTAAAGAAATCTTAATGGACTCTTTATATTTTAGTCCAGAATTCTATGCATCCAGGTGCTGAACCAGAGTGAGTTGTCTCCAGGTGCTGGCCGGGTTGAGCTTCAGAGCTTAGGTGTTTTTGCTGGGGTTATTTTAACTCTGGTGGCTTGGCTGACACTACCTAGATGGGGGTTGTCTCTGGGTGCCCTGTTCCCTGTGGGATGTTTGGATATCACTCGGTTTGGCCTAGCCCGCAAAGGGCCATGTTGCTGATGTACCCGGGCTGTCGACACGACCGCACGCTGCTCTCATTGCAAGGTGCCTTGTAAAACAAGCGCCTTGCCTTGGGCAAAGTTAATCTCTTGGTGTTGATGTAGCTATTGTGTTTCTGTCCTCTGAACTCTTGCAAATGTTGCTGTTGTCACATTGACTACGTTTCATTGTGCTGGATGGAGTCCACTGATGCGATTCTGGAACAAGGGGATGAAGATGGCCAACGGTTGCACGGGGTTCCCTTGGTGGCTCGTTGCTTGTAGCATGTGCCAATGTGACAGGATATTCCTGTCTGAAAACATGTCACACCAAACTCCTGCCCCTCAGGATTAGGGGAGAGGATTCACCCTCCAGGAAATGTCTGTAGCACTCGCTACATAGGTTGTCATGTGTCTATTGAAATGGTTTCTCCTCATAACCCATGGCTTTAAATTGCTTTTTAAGTCTTTATTGCATATGTGTCAGCACACTTTTTTGCTTTCCCTTATAGTCTTTCTTTTTCCTGTTAGTTTTATTCTTGCTTTGGCCCAGGATTGGCAGGGGAGGTTGGTAGAAACTGTACACTCAGTATGGCTCAGTCCTTTGTCTTTGCTTTTATTGCATTCCTCCTTTTCTTGCATCCCCTTCCTCTTCCTACTGACAGCTAGATTGCAAACTGAGGGCAGCTCTGCACCAGCAGTGTTTTGCCCAAGGTGCTAGGAATTGGCTAAAATTGACCCAGATTGTGCTTTTAATTGGTTTGGGTTTTTTTTTGCCATTGGTCTTAGAAAGGGCTATTTTAGTCCCTCCTCAGCCTTGGTCGAGTTTAGTTGGTTCATCCCTGGTTTAAAAACCTCAAAGACCTTTTGTGTGGAGCGGTAAATCTTTCAGAGAAAGACTTAACCTGTGCATTGGCATTTCAGAGCGTCTCTTGTGGTATTTGGTTTCTTGGGTCACATAGCAGATCATAAATTTGCAGGTACACAGTGTCTCTTGACTATTGTAAGAAGTCTTAAATGTGAAGCTGAGGGTATTTAAATTCTAGCTTGGGCTTTTTGTTTCAGTTATACTGCCTTGGACACCATTCCCGCGCCTCTTGGCTCTCTGATCCTTGCTTTTTTAACCACGGAAGGATAATTCGCTGTCTGTAATGGCTGAGTGAGGAAACGTGCCTGTGTCAGGCTGGGGAAGCAGTCAGTTTGTTTGAATTTTTAATGCTTCAAATCTTTGGCAAACACCCGTGTTGAAACCATTTATTCATGCAAAAAAATACACACGAGGGCAGGTGGGGTGCCCGAAGGCTGCTTCCCACCGTGAGTCCTCGGGCATTCAGTGCAAAGATGCAGGTGCCTCTCTAGCCTCAATGCAGAGCCACCTTCCTTGGGTCCACACGTGCTTTCTGCATGTGCTTTTTCCACCTTGCTGCCCCAGCTGCGGTCCCGTTGCTGGGGCTGAAGGAACCAGTCATGGATAACCTGATAACAGTAGGAATTCCTTGCTTTGCAATACAAGGATGACAAGAATAGCAAATGCAGAAGTGCACGTTTGCAGGTGCTCATATCTTCCTGCTGGTGTCATGCAGCTGTGTGCATCCCTTGCCCTTGTTTGATGCGAATGTGCCTATCGCTGTAGGCTGCTTTTGCAGAGATGTAGGGGGTTAATGGGAAATGTCACCGGTAACAGAGGCACTTTAGGCACTGATGAACTGGAAATTTTAAGCCATTCATTTCCATGAGGTGCAGCCACTTGTGAATTGTAATGCTGAACAATTCCTTGGAGAGACCTTTAGCTGTGTGCTCCAATGGGAAAGCTGTGCTGTTCCCTAGGGGTGGTCATCAGCCAGTGACCAACTGAGCTCTTCTTTCGATATCTGCTAGTCGAGTTTCATGATAGACTTGAATTTTGGTGGCTCCAGCAGAGTGTTTCTGTAGTTCCTGTCCCACAGGAGGCAAGTGCTTCCTGGGAGGCTTTTCTTTGCAAATAGCTGATTTTGCTGTGTGTTTTTTTTTTGTGGAAGATCCTTGATCTGAGTGAACAGGCCCCTTCTGGGGAGAGCAGTGTAAATAGCTGGTGGGGGACAGGTGCTCTGGTGAGATGAGTTATTTGTCCCCTCTGATTCAAAGTAATAACAAGAAAAATCTATGGAAGTCCACATAGCTATCAGAAATGACATTTTAAGGAAAACTTACCTGAAGGTAAAAAGGTTATTGTGCACTGGGCTTCTGGGCACAGGTGTGGTGTAAATGAAATGCTCCTGATGGAGTTTCTGTTGTGACCTTTTTCCCTTCATAAAGGTGAAGAGCTGGCCAGAATGGGTTTCTTTCAGTTGCCTCTTACAGCATTTGTCTTCAAATTTAATAGTTGCTGACCCAAAGTTTCCCTGGTGTGGGGTTTTTCCACTGTAAGAAAGTCCTCACATGCACATGAGGAGTTGAAGTAAATCTCTGTGCTTGGCTTTGGAGGGAAAGTTTCCCACCTGAACGAGTGTGTTCCTGCAAAGCCACTAGGTACTCAGGGTTGTCCTCAGAACCACCACGTTGTCTGTATGATACTCGTGCTGTGTGTGGAAGCTTTCCCCTAATTGAATAGGAACTCTTAAATATTTCATAATTCCGGGTTTCTTCTTTGCTCCATGCGTACCAGCTCTGCCATGGTGCTTTCACACTGAAAGTGCATCCTCAAAAGACTACATTTTCCAGACTGTTTAGCTAAGTAATTTTTTTAATTAAGAATAAGGCCTGCACAACCTGCTTATTTCAGTGGAAAAAACTTTTGGATGCCATGCCACCTCAAACGGTCTTAATTTTTTATATTGGTGGTTATGCAAGGAAATCCATCTATGCACCGCTCCAATTATGTTTTTCTATGTATTTTCAGCAATGCTTCATTAAATGATGGGATATTAATAAAACCTCTCAACCAACAAGAATTGGTTGTAGCAGTTTTGTTGATGAGGCACTGAGCAGGTAGGAGGAGAAGGGTGTGTTTAAGTGCTGGTATCTGGATGGGTGATGCAGACCTAGGATGTGATAGTTACTGCTTGCCATTGACTTGTTTTGTGTTTGTCTGCTGAAAACTCTTGGGTGTCTTTCAAAATAGCATCTCTATTCCTGCATATGCATGGCAATGATCAGCTGCTGAAGAATCTGAACCAGAAACTAAAATGGGCTTCTCATTGCAGGGAGAGATTAGCTTAATCTACCTTAAAGGTGCTGAGTTCCTTGCAGTAGCATCACATGTTCATTATATCATTTTTAGGAATTGAGTTTTATGAAGGTTATAGGGTTTTGTCCTTGAGCTTTAGTGCATTTTACTTGTCTGGGTTCTCTCTGAACCTGTTCCTGAAATATGATCCATGAATATGGATCATGTTCAAGTTGATGCTGATTTTGCAGGATGGTCCCCTTGTACCAGACTGCGGTACCTCCTGCCGAGGGAATGGGAGCAGCTGCAGGACCCCAGCTGTGGGTCTGCACATCTGCCCAGCACATCTCCAGCTGCACATGCATCTGCCCAGCAGCTCCATGCCAGCTGCTGCCCTGGGCACATAAGAAAAGAGGCATTTGAGCAGGAGCTCATGGATTGAACCACATCTGTGCCCCTTCTCCCAAAGGAGGGGCAAGTGGTTCCTGGGGGAGGAAGCCTCAGGCCGTAGCTCTGCAGCAGCGCCCTGAGTGTCTCGGGCACGGGGAAGGAGCTGATGACAGGCCCTGCAGGTGGGTCCCGGCCGGGGCATCCGCGCCAGCTTCCAGGTGGATTTGCAGGGCCTGGCTGCGCGCAGGCAGCTTCCCTGGCATTTCTCAGGGATTTTCACACCGGCTCCAGGCAGCTGGTTGAGAAGCCTGGCTTGAGAATGCGAGCGGTCCCAGTTGTCCCCAGAGGTGTCTGTGGATTACCCAGATCCTCCACCTGGAGGTAACGGAGAGCTTTGGCTCCGGGAGCCGGGAATTGCATGGATCCTGGCTTTTGGGGTCTGCTTTCTGAGCTTGCTCCCTGCAGGTGCCTCCCAGGTCCAATCTCTTTGCTGTCCTCCCTCCGTGGCAGTTGCTGACCTCTCCTTTTCCCCTGCAAGTTGAGGACGTGATTAAACATAATTTGGTTAATTAAGAGCAATTGTCTCTGACCCACGTTTAGCTTGGGGTTCGCTTCTGCATTGTCAGATCTGATGAAGGGATTGCATGCCAAGGACTTGTCTGGTTTTCCCTAATAAATTAGGGAAATAAATGGTGCAGTCCTGCCTTTCTGTCCGTAAGCCACCACAGCTATCGCGGTGCTGCACTTGTAGACCTTAATTTATTTGTCTGTGTGCAGAAGAGGCCCATGACAGACTATGCTACCTAATTTCTTACAATTATGCTGGTTAATTGGAACTTTTAGCTGCTGCAGATATGCAGGTGCGTTACTATTTGTCCTTATTCCTGCATTAGAACTTCAATCATCAGGCTGTAATGCCTGCATGTTAATTACTCCTTTTGTGAAATGAGGTTGGCAAATGAATCTTCACCAAGCAATTGCTGAGTGCATCTGTGACTTTGTAATTTAAAACTAAGGTTAATAAGGCTGGGTCCTGGTGGGAATCAACTGGTGGTCTTTGTTGCAAAGGTAATGAGTTTTGCTTTCCACTTTGCATGTCTCCATGTCTTAAAGATTGGGTAAATTAGTAACCAGAAGCAGATGTGAAGGTTGTTATCCACTGTGCAGGTGTTAGTTACATCTGTGTGGAATAAACAAATTGCACTTTAAAAATACGAGTGTGTATCTTCTGAAAGGAAATATTAGGAAGACTCATTCTCTTTCCGGTTATGATGTTGCCTAATTGTTACATATCTGTTGCTAATGATGGTCGTATTTCAGACATCGTCCATAACACTGATACCATCTTGGGGCTTTTGTCAGAGAAGTTCAGTTCTCTCCATTCTCACTGTTCATGGTTCACTTGAACAGGCAGATTTGGCATCAAAATGCTGATGTGTTCATGTGTGCACAGATGTGACTGTGGATAGTGGTGATGAGGCAAATGTCCAAGATGGGGAAAACCAGGGACACCCATGATTTGGCGAAGTTTGCCTTAGCAGAGCAATCAAAATGATCCCTTTTTCCATAAAGAATCCTTCAAAATTATCATAGAGAAGACCAAGTAGTGCTGCAGAAGGAAAGCCCAAGCAGAGGTTTGAGGACAGCCCAACTGGGCAGAGCGGCCCTGGGACAGGGCACCCCGGAGTTGGCCGGTTCCAGGGGGGCTTTGCAGCCCCTGGCTCTCGTGCTGGGCCAGACGTGGCCCCAGTGCCTGGGTGGGCAGTGTGTGCTGTGATGGGGAGTCATCTGACGTGCTGAAATAGAGTTTTCCTTAGGTTTTTGAGTGCCACAAATCATGTTTTCTGTTAACTTGCCCCCTTTCCTTTTTAACGCAGATTATAGATATTCATTAACTTCTGGATAAATGCTAAATGCTGCCGTTGGAACTACAAGGTAGTATTAGTATATAATTTTAATCAGCTTTAATAGAGAATGTTAAAAATGAGCAGGATTTCAAATGTAAATGGCACACCAATTTGAATAATGGCGTTTTACTGTGTAATTTTTCCATATGCCCTGTGTGATCTAGACTGGATTGCATGTGAATGCTTTATGTACATGACAAGTAATTGGAGCCAGAAGTGGTCTTAAATGTAAAAACAGAATTAATTCATCACATCATTATTTTATATTCCAAAGCAGGTGTAACCACTCAAAATATTTGTCAGAAGATGGCTTGCTAAGTGATTGGAAGAGGAAAACAAACTGGGATGTTAGTGCAATAGCTAGTCATGAATGGCCAAATGCATTGAAGAAAAACACTTAGTTTTTCAGTTGTCTTTTTGTATAGAATTATTAGCTTTTGTCCTGGCACTTGACTCATCTTGCTGCTTCTGATCCCTTCAGCTTTTTGTTCTTTCCCACCTTATATTTGAAGGAGCAGCAGTTCTGCTGCTGTGATCTTTGTGCCATCCGTGTCAAGTGGGTCTGTGGCACCGACTCCTGCTGTGGCCTCCCCATGGGGAGGCGCCCACATGAGGATGTCCCCCCGTGTGACCCGGGCTCTGTGTGACACCAGGGCTGTTGTGATGTCACTGAGGCCGGGTTTGAAGCCCTTTGGGTGGGCACAGCAGGCATCAGTTGGGGTTAGGCCCCCCTGTGCTCACCCCAGTGGTGCAGCAGAGCTCTTGAAGTAGGTGATGGGGACAGGTGAAGCCGGTGGTGGTGGTGGGACCACTGGGGCACGAGGAGGGCAGGCGATGGGGGTCTGGAGACCGGGCTGCCTCGCCACTGCTCTTACAAGCAAAAGCTGAAATGCTGCTTGCTTTGGGCCCACAAACCATCTCAGTGTGAGTAGAAATAGCTGGAGCGATCGTGTGGTCGCTTGTTCATGCTTTTTATGTTTTAGTTTTGTGGATATAAGGCTTAGTTTTGTAGGTATAATGAATTACAGTCAGCTCTATGTTTAGTGGAAATGTGGCATTTGCAGCTTTCCAGGGGTGCTAATGACTGTGATCCCTGGTCCTGGGATACTCCTTGGAGTACTCCTGGGATACTGCAAAGGCTCATGTTGCCCTTGCAGCAGGGCAAATTCAATGGGGATTCAAGTGAGGTGAAATTTCTGCAGCTTTAAAGGAGCCTGCAGATGTGCAGAGCAAAGACTTGCGGCGAGGGGAGGGTCACCCCTGTGTGTTTTGCTCTTGGAGATCCGGTGAGCTGCTGGTAGGTTTGTCACCCTGAACTGGCACCCTGCAATGCAGTTAGGAAGCTGTGGGAGCAGGAGGATGCTGTAGGGTAGGATGTGTGTGGGTCTGTGGATGCTGTTAGGGAGAAGTGTTGGGTGACAAGCGAGCAACAAGTGAACGTGGTTGTGACAGAGCAGTGTGTTCAGTAGCTCTGCTTTACAGCACTGTTTATCTGGATAAATACTCTAATCCCATTTAAGTCCATTGCAAAGCTCCTATGCTGACTTTAATGAGACTAGAACTTGTTTTGTAACTGGTTTCAGCATTTTTTTCTTCTCCCTTTGGACTGTGTGTATGTGAGGATGGCCTGGAGAACTGAGGTGTTTGGAGTTGCAAAGCAGATGCACAAACATCTTGCAAGAGAAACGTTCTTCTCTTTGCTCTTAAGAAACAGCAGTATTTCCTCACTTCCCTGAGTGGAAACCTTGGTTTGCAGGCACCTCCGAAGCTTCTGCTGATCCTTAACAGAGAAAGGATGAAGTGGTGCCCAGCACTGCTCTTGTAGCAGCGGCATTCCAGGGGTTCTGTGCTCTCCGTATGCTGAGGGTGTCCAGGATCTTGAAGCTTTCTCTCCGTATGCTCAGGGTAGGGATTCATGGCCACTCAGGTTTGTGTTTCCTCAGGATTTTCCACCAGGTGTGTTGAGCAGTTCCCCTTTGGGATGTGCTGCTTTAGAACCTTTTAAACTTAAATCTGTGCATGGGGTGAATGCCTGGGTGTGCAGGAACACCAGGCAGCCTGGCAGCATGTTCAGCAGGTGCTGGATGCACCTTGGGCCCAACTGCTCTGATTTTGTTAGCTATGTTGGAAGGAAAATGCCAGTTACCCATGCTAAAGCTCAGTTCTGTAGTTTTTGGGCCTGATGATAACACTGCTGAATGTGGGGGACGGTGACTTACAGGTTTTAACTTTTGTGCTAGGGTGAGTTTCTAAGAAGCTACTTTTTGCTTGAAAAGACGGAAACAACCCACAACCTTAATCCTTCCCATAGAGTCTGCGTGGAACGCTTTTAAAAGTTTGGATGAACACGTGCAAGGGAGTTTGCAGGGAGAGAGTAGCTAATTCTGTGATTATTGTGCTTATTTTGTGACTGTGCATGCTTGGCACAGAGTGGGGGGGAAATGTCTTTAAGGAGGGGAGCAGAGGGTTGGACGTGGGTGCTGGTGGGACTTGCCACGTCCTGCCTCTCATGGCCGTGAGCAGCTTTA
>JAUBOD010000117.1:5405547-5421764 GCA_032353885.1 Nothura maculosa
GAGAAGCTTAAGAGTCTTGGTGGCTAGTTGGTCTTGTAACAGGCAGAAACACTTTTCACTCATTTCCTTGGATTCTTCATCAAATTGCTGGAGTAGCTGCATTGTGGCACTGCAGTAGCTTTCTTTGCTAGTTGAAAAGAAGAGAGAAACTCTTTGCAAGACACCTGATATTCTTGTGGCCAAGGATAACAGTTATTGAAGTGTCGGTGTGTCTTTTGAGCCTGTTTAGGGGCTGCAGTAGGGCGCTGCTGTACGATAGCGGGCAGAGTGAGACTTTTTGGTGTGGTGGAATATCAGAAAGGCTCTGCTGCTTTCCCTAGAGCTGCTCTTGCCAGCAGCTCTGAAAAATCAAGGTAATGGGTCTTGAGGCTGTGTTAGCTCCTGCAGGGCAGATACTAACATTAATTGTGTGTGCAGTGCTGTAAGGACAGTTTGTGGTGCCGCAGCCTGGGGGATGCGAGGCCGCGACAATACGGATCGCTCTGCTCTTTGGGCTGCCTCAGCTTCCCATGGTCCCCACTGTTACTGCAGCTGCTTAGAACAAATCTCTGATTTTTCACTTCCATCAACACACTGAAACTGTTTGCACCATCTTTGTACAGGATTGAGCTCGTGTCTTGCTTGAAGGAGCTGCTGCCTTGCTCAGATTGGTACCGTGCATGCTGCCCTGCAGGTGCATGCTGTGCATCCCACTGCAAAGCAGGAAGAATGATGCTATTTTAAGACATTCTGTGCTCTCTGTGCTTGCAGTGCTTTATTTATTTACTTACTTATTGCTTGGAACTGATTTTGCACATATTTTGGCCCTGAGAAGCCTGAAACGGATTATGCTGGCAAGGAGAAGTGCTCTGCTTTGAGTATTATGTTGCCTCCTTCTGATATTGGTGAGTCCTCTTTGGAAGGAGGCTAAAATTAATCCCAGTACTATTTCATCAGACGTCTTCATCTGGAAACTCAAAGCCTATGCAAATTGCACAGAGGAGGTCACATGAAGATATCAGATGATTACAAGCTGTTTATCTTGGGTGACTTCTCAGCTCCTTAGAATATATAAGGAACGAGTGGATAATGAATCCAAACAAAGGCAGACATGTGCTGCTTTTTGCACTTCAGAGGGCCTTTATAGCTTGATTTACTGAATTTTAAGTGCCTTTGTGCAGCTGGCATACATAGAGCAGCAGCACTGTGAGTTCTGCAGCTAGCGTTGCGGGCCTGGTGATTTCAGTGCTCCTAAACTGGGGAGCGAGAGCGGGATCTGACCCGGGATGTTACGTGTGTTGAGGACCCTCCAGTCAAGCGCCAGTTAAACACTAGCCAAAGCTGGGGGGTGTGAAGGGGCTTTGGCAGATGCTGTTGTGCCAGACCCAAACTCGGATATTTGGTTTGGCAGGACAAGGTGACGGGGAAGGAAGCGCTGGGCTTGGCACCCGCAGGCCGGGCCTGGCGCCCTCCCCTCAGCATGGCCGTCAGGAGGCCGCATGTGGGGACTGTGTGGGCTCGCGGCAGGGCCTGGCAGTGTCCGAGGGAAACGGGCATGGACGCGGCCTTCCCTGCGCTGCCGGAGGGATGGGGCAGTGTGGGAGGATGCAGAGGAGAGGCAGGGTTCCGTGTGGGGGTGCCTGGCTCTCAGCACAGGGATGGTGCCGTGGATGTCAGCTGGATGACATGCCTAAAGTAACGTAAAGCACAGGCTGCTTTTCTTGACAAAATGGGGTTTTGGGGGGGGCTCTGGTAGGCCAGAAGTCTCCAGGCTGGCACCGTGTGAGCACTGGGGGCACCTGCACTTGCTTCCGAAGGAGCTGTCAGCTCCGTGGTGGCCAGGAGCAGTAGCTTTGCCTCCTGATATGTTCCTTATCCTGGCCACTGGGGCAACAAGTCCATGGGCTCCTGGGTTGGCATGAAGAGACTTGGGATGGAAGAGAAGATGAACCTGGGCAGAAGCTGCACGATGGCTGTATATTCTTTGTGCTGTGTGTGGTTTGAAGTGTGTGATCAGATATGGTCCCAAGGGCATCTTTGGATTTCAGCATGTACACCAGTGGTGAGCATGCAGCAGCAAACCCCACAAACTGCTGTCCTCAGGAAGGACTGTCCTTCGGTGTTTTCCAGTCCTTTGGAATATGCAAGCTCCAGCACAGCTCACGAGTTGTTAGGCAGAAGGGGTTTGAAGAGACTCATACGAGAGAGAAACCCTTGTGTCCTTGATATCCTTATTTAAAGCAGATGATCCTGAAAATCCTTTTATTGCTGGGGAAAAAAAGAATGGAATTCAGTTGTTTTTGTTGACTTTGGAACAAATTTGGGCATTTCTTTTTCCTACATTCATTTGCCTATACTTGATGGCTATTTAGAAACAGTCTGAAGTACCACGTCTGAGTGCAGGCTGCCCAGCACAACATCAGAGAAATGTAATTTTAGCAACCTGATTACATAACATCCTAATTGGTGGCATGCTGACACCTGGCGAGAGCCCAGGTGACTCCTCAAGTGTTAAATCCACTTGGATCTGCATGAACTCCAAACCTCAGAGCAACCTCCCTGGCTGCCCTACCCAGGCTTTTAGATCCGAGTAAACTGTAGCGTGGAGGCGTCGGAATCCTTATGCCAGAAATAAGGCATCTAAAAGCAGTGGGAAAAATAACCATGCCATGATTCAGATGAACAAATCAGGTGGGTTAATAGCATTGAGTGGGAATTTGCATGTTTACGGATGAGTCTCAGGGATGAATGGTGCAGCTACAGTCTTGGCAGGATAGCAGTGTATTTTTAGAGGTAAACATATATTCACTAAAGCAGCTGCATATGATAAAGGTGTTGTGAGGTGATTTGTGTGAATACACGGGCTGTGTAAAGCGTTACTGATTTGATATTGCCCTTTCCCTGTTATACCAACTCCACTAAATTTAAAGCTGTGGAAATGCAACCATGTCTATAAGAGCTTATTACAGGTTTGAATCACTTCTTCCATGAATGCTTTATTTATAAAATCCTAAATATTTTAGTTGAATAATTATAGGCAGTGACCTTTGATTAAGACTGCTGCTTAATCTTATTAGCAGGCTTAGATCTCTCTTAAAACACAGAGAAATTACTAGAGAAATATTGAGGATTGTTAGAGTGGCTGCTAACAGAAGGTGCAGCCGCTTGTGCCTGCCTAAGGACCTTATGTTGTGTGCCAGCATTCCAACATATCTCTTGAGGGTGATTCCTGAGTTTGTGGAAGTGCTTGGATTGACGGTCTTGATGCCCAAACCCTCCCTCCAACCAAGCTTCCCACCTGGAAGCTTGCAGGGAGCTTCAAGGGGAGCTCGCTTGAAGCTCCTACTGTCGGCAGGAGGGTTCTGGCTGCCACCCCGTGGTGTCCTCGCTGGGTGGATGGGATGGAGAATCCTGCTGCTTTTCCCAGTGGAGTCATTGCTCTCCCTCCTGGACTGCAGTGGGCAGCCTCAGGAGCTGGCATGTTCTGGGGAAATTGTCTTTGTTACTGAGCCCATCCATGCAGTCCCTGAGCTGTTTGTGGTGAAGCTGAGTGCAAGCTGGGCTGGAACAGCCCTGTCCTGCCGTCCAGGAGACCTGAACAAACCCCTGCATCTGTGGCTGCAATTGCAGGTTGAACATTACATTACATCTACATTAGTGTTCCTCTGTTTAAAGTGGCTATAAAGTAATGTCACATCAGCTTAAGGAAATGTGTGCCAATCTATTGACCTGTTAAGAATTGATTTTTATGCGGATTCTCCTCTGCCTTCTGATTACTCCTGCCCTCGTTGTTCACCAAATCCAAGTGTACTCTTGCTTTGTAGTCACCATGGGTGTTTGTAGGTGGTACCGCTCAACCAGACCTACTACAGCTCCTCCATTCCCCTCCCCACATTACACCACATTACAGATGACGTGATTGCTTAATCATATGCTGCTATTAGCTTATCCAGTTAATTTTATAACTTGATTTTTGTAGGCTTATTTAATAGTAAGATTGATATTTGTAACCTGCTTTTCATGCAGGATTACTGAAATGCAGCCCCCTCTACTTTGCAGTGCAGCGGCTAGTAGCAGCATGTAAGCTGATTAATAAAAATGCTTAATAGAAATAGCATCCCCCTGCCAGTGATCTAAGGGCACGTTGCAAGGTGATTATTTGCTTTCTTATTGATAACTGGAAGTGGGATGCAAAACGGGCTGCAAACAGCATGTTGATGGCTGTGGTAGAAAAAGAATCAGAGTACCCCCTAAACACCTATCCTATATCTGCACATTCTGAAAAGACTGAAAATAATGTTTGAGATCCCAGAGGAAGCTTGATTTAGATGGAATATATGGAGGCATGTTATATAGATTAATATATGTATGTCACACAAATGCAGTGTTAAATTGCTGTGAGACTTGTAAAGCCCTCTGATCAGGACTGTGACTTTAATTGTTTCCTCTAGATTAATGTGATTGCATTTCTAAGATCTTTGATTCCCGATTAACATTATTTTTCCCTGTTAATAATGTATGGAAGAAATAAACCCTTATTTTCGCAAGAAGAGAAACTCAAAGCTAAGAACACCTGAATGCTGCAGCACTGCAGTAGTGCAGCACTGAGCATAAATAAGCTCTGGACTTGGTGCTTAAGCAGTGGCAGCTCTTACCATTGCTGAGTGGGTCCATTAGTGTTTGTGGCTGTTTTGGGTTGTGATCCTTGCTTGTTTTGTCTCTTACAGTGCTTAATTTTCCAAAGATGTGTTTTTTTTTTCTGTCCTGGATGTGCTTTCCTTAGCCAATGTGCTGAGCAGGGCAGGTTTTTATTGCTATTATTTTTATTTATTTTTTAGTATCAGCTCAGGAACCAGGGAAGGGAGAGTGGAAAAGGGGGATTTGAAATCTTTCATCTACGTTGAGCTATTGTGAATTTAGGATCTAGGGCAGAGTGTTGAAAAGAATTAATCATTAATGAGCCAATAAAGAGTATTAGGAGAGAAATTGGCTGAACCTTCCTGGCCTTTTTCATTTCCTTCTATGGAAACAAAGCATAGAGTGCCAGATGATAAATAGCTCCAGTCCAGCTGGTCTTGCAGGATTAACAGTGTAAAAACTGAATAGGAAAAACACCCACTTTTTAGCTAGTTAACCAAATAAAGGCTTGTGTGCTTTCTGTATGTGCAGAAGCAGTGTTGAATAAACATCTGCCTTGAGAGCAGTGTGCGTGAGCTCCCATTCTTGCTGCTTTTCCTCAGCTTTCCCAAGAAATCGGTTAGTGGGCAGGTGATTTCCAGCAATGCCTCCTGTGCAATGGGTGCCTGCTTCCAGTGCAGCCCATGATCTGGGAGCTGCTGCTGCTTGGGAATTTTGTGGAGTTTTCTTTGTGGATGCTGTGGTGGGTTTAACTGTCTCCCTGTCCAAAGGGATCCCGGTGCGGGAGGCTGGAGATGTTGCTCCTTGCCCTGCACAAGGCAGCTCCGGGCTGGCACACGTGGCCTGCTGCCTTTCTGCTCCTGGAGCCTCCTCTTGGATGCGTGTTGGGTGTGATGGTACCCCCTGCAAGGCTTAGCCGTAGGTTATGGCTTTGGCTGTTGGAAACCAAAAAATAGGTCAATTGTGCTGGTTTTATCACTAATGAATTCCTGGGGCCTCAGTGAGAATCAAAGGATTGGATACATTACTTGTTTGAAAGTTTCATTCTTTTTGGTATTAATAATTTCAAGTGTTATTATTGCCAATGCACAAAACTGATGCTTAAATGTTAATTCACAGTATAGTCCCATGAATTAACTTGAGTTTTTTTGGATGTACAGCAGTGTAGGAGCTCAATTTGGAGAGGGTCTCCATTAGCAAAGTGGTGATGAAGAACCAGTCTGCCCAGGTGGAAGTGGCTGCTTGTGCTGTGTGTCCGACTCGTCAGCTCTTGATGTTCTCCTGCGCTGTGTGTTCCTACCAAAGCTTCAGGGTATCTAAGTGCAAATGGGATCAGGCTCTTATGGGAGTGAATCTTTTACCTCCGGAGGCTGCATGTACCACAAGGATAGAGATGTGACTGTGGGAATGCACTGAAACTGAAATGTGCTTCTGAAGCAGATTTAATAATCCTGCTGAAAGGAAAGCAGAAGATGTGGGTATTTAATTTCAGATTAAATCTCTTGTTACAGTTCAAGTGCGTGTTGATCATTCCCAGCATGGCTATTGACCCATCAAAATGATAAACCAAGTTCAAAGTTCTTAAAAGGATGCATAAGGCAAGCAGACTATGTCAGTGCCAGGAACCCTACTGCTGGTTTCTGCCTTATTATTGCCTATAGCTTGGGAGATTTGCTCAACATGTGGAGACTGAGCATCGCTAACTGATGATATCTGCAAATCCTAGTGTTTCAGGTCTTGCGGCCTCTTAGGGTGAAAGAGTGGACTAGGTTTATCTCTTAAAACAAGACTAAAGACATGATAATCTGATGTATAATAATAACACCTCCTGAAAGTGCAGAAGACATTTTAAAGGGATGCTGTAGTGCAAAGCAGTGCCTGGAGAAAGCTGTTTTGCTCATAGCAGTAACTGCAGGGAAGGACTCGATATTTATGCAGTGCCTGAAGAGCCGGGAGGCTCGAGAGCCTGAGGGAGGCTCTGGTTTGAGCAGCAGCTTCATTTCGATACCTGGGGAAGCTCTGTGAGCACCACAGCGTGGCTGCAAGTGGGCAGAGGACTCGGATCCTTCCCGACAGCGCTGCTCCGAGCGGGGCAGCCGCAGCAGGAGAGCTGTGGGAGCTGAGGAGCGCATCCCATATGTTACTACCCCACTCTTCTTTCCTGCATCCTCCTTTATTTGCAAAGTTACCGTAAGCTACCGTGGACTATTGTGCTCTTTCCTGCTTGGCTTCGTAACAGCCCTGCTATTAAAGTTAATCAACCTCTGCATACAATAAGCCTTCCAGTAATTCTGGTTAATCACAAGGAAAATGTTTCCACAGCCTGGCCACATGCAGTACTCATAAATTAGCTCGGAACAGTCTCTAACATATCACCCCCCTCCATCTTCACAGGGGAATTTTCTGCAAAGCTATTAGTGGCTTAAAGGAACCCATTTGACTTGGAAAAAGATACGTTTTTCAAACCTTTAATTTCAGTGTTCATTACGCTGGGAGGCCGCAGAGGCAGACTGTGAAGGCAGGGAGAGTCCCCATTTCATAAATGTTTGTATTCCTTGTGAGTAAAGAAATGGCAGTGGGGAAAAGGGAAGTGTTTGTATGTACCGCTCTGCTTCCATCTGCTTCACAAACGTTTGTCTGCATGTGAGAAATGCGTGCTTAGATATTCCTGATGCTGAGGATTTGCGTGTGCTCAGACATACCTGGGTGCAGAAGCTCCTGTGGAGCCTTATCTGAAGGTCCCCTGAGCATCCTTGTGGCTGCTACAACACGGCTGATTTGTATTTTATCCGAAAGAGAAGCTACCATGGGATTTGGAGGTTGAGGCATCCATTTCCCTGGCTTCTTCCCTGGAGATCCAGCCAAGATGAAGCTGCAGGGATGCGGGCCTGAGTGCCAGAGGCAGTGATGCTTTGCTGAGCGCCTGTGCCTGGCTCTTGGCAGCTGGATGGTGCATGGGCTGCTTTCCCTGAGCCCCCTTCTGTAAAGCTCGCGCCTTGCTCTTGTATAGGTTGGGTTTTACATGTGGCTCCTGCAACAGACCATGTGAAATCTGAAGCAGCCACCAAAGACGGAGTCCTAGTAAACCCTTAGCCATGTGCTTAGCACCTTCCTGGGTCACAGCTGGGGATTAGCTTTCCAGCACCTGAAGGGGAATGTTGGAGGATCCCAGGGAGTGGGTTATCTGTTTGGAGTGCTGGAAGTGTGTGGTTTGTGGTGGGATGTGGAAAGCACAGCAGTTCCTAAGGGCTAAACAGGCCGTTCTGGAGAGCAGTGAGAGTGCCAAGGAGAGAGGGGAAAGGTAAGATGAGGAGAAAGGTGAATCTGCTGCCTGGGCCTGGAAATGCCTGCGGGGATGACAGCCCAGTGGATTTGGGGAGATTTGCCCTTGTTTTTCACTTTTGGGTACAAAATGCAGCAAGTGCTGAAGAAATGAGCTGGATGTGGGCTGCTGCTCAGAGCTCTGCCTCCTTAGCTGGCAAAGCTCCCTGTCCCCCTTACGTACGGATATGGATTTTTCCGTAGTACACGTGGACATGGATGTTGTTTCTTTGCAGAAAAATCACAAAGTAAACCCACTTTTTTATGCTTAAATGGCAGTAACTCCTGCCTGGTGAGCCTGGCCAGAAGAGGAGCGGTTTGATTCCCTCCCATGGCACTTGTAGATGGATTGAGCCCGTGTTGTGTAAGCCCTTGACAGAGAAGAGACTTTGCATCATGCATCCAGTGCCTTTTGTTCAAAGGGCTGCAGTTTGCACACTCAACAAAAAGAGTCTTATTTGGACAAGATCAGTGAAAAAAAAGTCTTGGTTGTCTTAAAAATAGCTTGCCAAGCTACTGGTGGGGAGGCAAAGGCAGCAGGTAGAGCATGCAGCAAAATATAAAGAAGCAAAAAATAACTTCAAAAGCCGAGTGTGAGATGTTTGGTCTTTGAGCATGGCTTTCATTATTTATATGACAGAAAATCGTTGTCTCTTCCCTCTCCCTGCCCCTCCTCCCTCTTCCCCCATTGGATCTGCAGGAAAGAAAGATGAAGACCTGGTTCTGAAGAGGAAGTTTTTAATTGTGTTCCCTTCAGAGCTCTGCATAACAGATAGCAAAATAATACTGAAAATAAGCAAATAGAGGATTTTGTTTCCCCGCCTGCTTTGGTTGGAGGATGCATGTCCAGAACCTTCTTTTTCTGGTGATAGATAGAAAATGAAAAAACATTCACAAAACTTCTTCAGCAGCCTCAAATAAAATAGTGTGTTCTAGTAGGATATGCAACGAACTGAGATTACTTTTGGTGCATCTTTCAAGTCTTTTTCATGTGATTTAGATTGAGCTCCGTGCAATGAATCTACAAATATGAGACCATATGTGTTGTTGGGCTCTTGCGTAGATTCTGCTTTCTTATGGCTTTGGTGCTACTGGTTTGTCAAATGTGGGTCTGTGGTGGTCTAGTGCTAACATTGCAGCTCTTTCAGACTCGTTTTTACTGCCTTTTCCTTAAATAGGACAAACTGGATAAGAAGTTGCATGGGGAAACATGTAGAGGAAAGAGGCTGCTTTGCGCAATGGACCTTTCCCCACCTCGAGGAGAGCGTAGTTGTCTGCTGGTCCTGTGCTGAGAACAGGGACAGGAGAGTCAAGCTGGATGAAATTTGGGGTTGCGTCATGTGAAAAATGGTGACATTTCATCTTTTTCATTCAAAATTAGGAACCAGGTTTTTGAAGGGTCTAACCTGGCCTTCAGGTCTAAGCTGACACCCAATGAAGTAATGCTTAGATTAGAAAGGTTGGATGGCGTCAGGTTTTCATGCTCTTTGGATGTGATGTGTATCCCATTGCTCTAACACGATCTCAGAATGTGTTGGAAGAGGCATGAGACAGTTCTAAGTAGGATGAAACTGCATTTCATTTCAAACAGATGTTCTGAGGTTATTTTGAAATTTGTGTTTAATTTAGGTATTTTTGATTTTTGAAAAGTATGACAACAGTCCTAAAATAGAAGTGTGTTGTTCTAGTTTCTGAGATTATAAATACTTCCTCACAAATCAGTTGAATATTACTGTCCTACTGAGCAGACAGATTTTAGCAGATCTATCTGTTTCCCATTAGGGCATATTTGCTGCTAGGCGGGCAAGCAAGCTGGGCTGGAGGAGGCTTTGAGGTGGCAAAGCCCCAGGTGGTTTCTGCAGTGCTCTGAAGTCAGCTCCCATTGTGATGAGATGAGAGGGAAGGGTATGTGAAGGATGAAGATCCTCCAATAAGTGAGATAAGAGGCTTGAGCATCCATGGCCCCTCAGTAAAGATCATTGAGTGCTGTAGTAGTAGTAAAAAAAACCAATGCAGTATCAAACTGATTGAAGTGATTCAACCAAAAATGTCTAGGGTTGCCAAAAAGGGTAAATACCTAGCAAGAAATAGTTAATTCTTTCAGTAGTATTTTTTTTTAAAAAGATAGATTTGCCTAGTAGGATACTGCGAATTTTGTTTTTCTTCCTGGATAATCATTTCTTTCTTCATGGTAATCTTTTCTTTGGCAGGAGCTGCAGGATCTATTGTGGCCACGTTTCCAACCTCCTGGTTATTTTTAGACACTGTCTTCTGGTCTTGCCTGCTGCTCTGCTCCCTGATGGCTCTGCTGGCTTTGAATAATTGCCATGTGGTAGAACTTCAAGCAGCCCTAAGAATAACACTTCTCTCTGCTTGTTCTGCTCGTGTCAGGGTTAACTGAGCTTGAAGAATGTGTTGAAATTTTTATTTATGTAGCTCTGTGAATGAAATACTTGCAATGGGCCTTTGCCAGCTCTTGCACTACGTTATATACGTGTTGCTACTGGCTGAGCAAATCCACAGTCAATGTTACCTGGTCCGTCCTTGTCACTGCCTCTGCTGGACGTGTGTACAGAATTTCTTAAGGAATTCTCTTAAATTCACTACTATTCCCCCTACCTCCTTATATTTTTTTCAGGTATGTTCTGTAATGTTTATGAAAAATAAAATCCATCATGCAAGCAAAAATTCCTTGGACAGGATGAGGCAGGGAGAATCCCTGCGTATATGTTTGGGTCGTATGCAGGTCACAGGTGTGGCCTGGTGGATGAGGCACAGGAATGATGAGGAAAATGGCATTTTTTGTGGGTAAGCTGCAAATTCCATCGCTGCCTGAGTCATCTGTGTCCTATAAACAGATCTGTCAACTCCTGCCCCGGGTGCTCTAAATGGGAGATGAGCTCTAAAGAGATGGATTAAAGCTCTGTTCTCCTTGCTCCGGTTCCGAAGGGTATCATTGCTCATCCTGTCCCCTTCCATTTTGCCGGGCATCAGATGGTTCAAGAGATGATTTTTAATTCATATCAGATTCGCTGCTGTACTTTTGACACTGCCTGAGTAATATAGTATGTGACAGGGCTTGAAGTGAAACTTTATTCTATAAATATCCTTCCAATTTTGATCAAGTGAAGGACAAACTCCACGGTTGATGGTGCCGAGAGGCTTTGCCTTCCCCTCACCCTCCTGCCTGAGCAGCCTTGCCTGGTGATACGGATGTAAGGGCAGCGCTGTGAGACAGCAGGGAATTGTGTAAAAATTCACAAAATCACAAATTCACAAAATTCTCTTTCACCTCATATTGTGCTTTTCCTTTTTTTGCCAAGCATTTTAGGAGCTAGTCCCACATCTGTTGTTATGTGACCAGGTGCAGCAGTGCTAGGGGAGCCTTCCTTGAGGATGGGAGATGCCCCCAGGAGTGGTCTGCTAAATGAAGCTCTGTGCTGTGATCCCTACCCTTGTGGCACGTGGTAGCTGTCTTCATAAGAGGACAGCCTTAGGAGGAGGGTGCAGTGGTCGAGTTGGCAGGGATCTTTCCAAGAACCAAAGCAAAATTCTACTCAGCCTGGGGGAAATTCTGAATCCAAAAGTAACTTCTGCTCTTCAGGACCTCCACCTTCAGCTGCTTCCCTCATGGAGCCTTTGGTACTTCGTTATTGTTGAGCAGCTGGAGTGATTCTTATAGGTCAAATCATCTCTCCTTTCCTACTAGCAGTCAGTCCGATGTGTTGCCTCTTTAGTTCCAAATTCTAGATCAAGGAGTTCTTCATCCTGGGCTCTTTCCTCTGGAGTTTTTCTGGGAATACCTCTCAAAGCTTTGTGACCATCAGCTCCCGGGACAGCCCCAGTTCTGGGAAGTTTGCTTTGGAGCAGCACCCACTGTTCTGTGCCAGGTACCACAGTGTATAAAAGCTGTCTCCTGTCAAGCTCTTTACTGCTCTTTATCCCAAAGAGGGTTCCTCTTGGAGCACTGTGGCCACTTCTGCATTTCAGCATTTGCCAGCAAAGACAGCACAAGGTCTAATAGATCCTGCCCTGGGCTGGAGGAAAGAGGATATTTGGAAAAACTGTGTGTAAAGAATAACACATTTGGGCTTTTTGTGATCCTAGCTATAAAACTCAGCATGACTTCCGACATTGCTCCTAAGTGGCAAGAATTGGAATAGGAAGGGAAGCAGCTACGTCCCCCCACTCTGGCTGCCTTTTTGACTTGTCACCCACGAAGGGAAGAGCCCTGAGCGCCCCTGGGGCCTGGGGGGGTCTGGTTAGTCTGCTCACGTGCAGCTCGGTGCCCACCAGCACCCTGGGCAGCTCCCGGTGACCATCGCATGCAACCGAGTGGTGAATAAGGTGTCTAAGAGAGCAACCACGGGGTCCAGAGCTGCTTCCTATGGTCTGATGCATGGCTTTGGTTTTGCTTTTCTCTCTCTCTTTTAAGCATTGCAATACTCATTGGATTTTGGGGGCTCTCACATCCTCAGGACTGCTTGCAGAAAGGCTGGACACTTTTCCTCTCTCCGTGGAGCTTTGTCCTTACGTTTTGGGCTGCTGTGCAGCCATCTGGAGGTGTCAGGCAGCAGGCGCTTGCTTGCCAAGCTGTCTCATGCAGAGAGCAGGGAACACCTGCAAATTGTTTTCCATGCAAACTATCAAGTGTTTTGCAGGTGGCACTTGATGTGTTGATGTTCACCTGCAATGGGCTAAACGGGTTGTCCTGAGCCTGCCCCAGAGCTTCTCCTCTTGCTTGCACAGCAGCAGCTGCTAAATCTGAGGTCCTTTGGACTGGGAATTGTAGCCTCTTTTGCGGGAAGACTGACAGCATGAGTGCCTGAACAGATTGTCCCAAAGAAATGATTCCCAAAACTGTAGGGATTTGCTGGAGGAATCTTGTACTGTTGGAAAAATAAGTTCACTTGTTCTCTCAGATTGGAATTTGAGGATCAAGTTGGTGGAAGGAAGTAGATAAAGGATCCCTGGGTCTATGGTAGCGAGGGGTCGGTGTGTGTAAATATGGGGATGTGTTTTGAGATCTGCTTCATTTCTCAGCTTTGTTGATAATTCCATGGGAATTGCATAGGTGATGGGCCAAAGGAAAAATGCAATAGCAAATTAAAGAATTCAATATGCACTTATGGCATAAGAAACTAACAAAATGATGCTTCTTCTGTAATAGATAATTTACATTGTGCTTTGGTATAATGTAGGAGGCCTTGTGAGTCTCTTCATTACAGACTTTCCACTAAGTGTAGAAAAATGAATTATTTTATGGGAAAAAAATGTGTATTACCAGCATACATCTCTGGGATAACAACAGGGAAAGGAGCTTTAAAAGGATGTGAAAATTCTTAGCTCTAGCGCTTCAATAGTCGTTTCAATCTGAGGCTCCTGGTGATCTGGTTGAACAACTGTGGTGTCTGTTCACACAATCCTGGGGGGAGGGAGTGGAAGTAACAGATCTTCTTTCTGAATTTTCATAACACTCTGCTTATCAGACAGCAGGCAGCTTGACTTGCACTTACCTGGCTTTATGCAGTCTCTGGACTTGATCTCGCAGAGATCTGGAGTTTTGAAGGTCAACTGGAAATCCCAGATACGTTGGTCTCAATTGAAACCTGTCCCGATCATCTGCTGGTCCATGATAACTGTGTGTCCTGTCCTCCCTAAGCAGCAGGACCATGTTTGTATAAACCACCTTCCTGCCACCTGCATCTTGGACTTATCCTTGGTAGGATGGACAAAATTCTGCCCTACATCATGGAGGATGTTGGAGGAGAAAACTAATCTCCCACACTTTGCTATCATATGTAAATGGAAACCTCTGAAACTGAATAATTGCAGTGGTTTAAATGCAGTTAGACTAGCAGATTTTCTTGGAAGAAAGAAATTAAGGCAATATTTTAATTATATTTAATATTAGTCCTGCAGAGAGCCACAAGCTAGTGTGATTTACTTAATTTAGCAGTATATTCTTCTCGACTGAATTATGTGTAATTGTGTGGACATGGTCACTTTAAATATTTTATGGGCTTGTATAACGTAAGACAGCGCAGCTCGTGGAGCCAGCAAGAAATATGGCCGGGTAACTTTTTCTTAATTTTATTTCAGCTGTTTAATAATTCATTTTAACTGGATTTGGAGCATCAGTGAGTTCATGGCTAGAGTACGGTCTGCTGCTGGGGTTATTGAATAGACAAGTCAGAGGAGTGTGAAGGAGCCTCAAAAGTGGCCAGCCCGTATGCAGTATTCAACCTGGGGGCTGTTGCCTAAGGATAAGGCTGGCCTTGTTTGCTGCTTCAGGGGAAAGTGTGTGAGAGGGTGGAGCTGGCTGGGGACTTGGTGACAGGGCAGGCGTGGCTCCTGCAAAAGGCACGTTTGCCAAAAAGTGTTTTAATGGAAGAGGAGGGATTGCTCCAGAGACTTGTCTTGGAAACCTTGCTGGTGAACTAGGAGCAAAGAAGAGAAGCGAAAGCTTCCATGGCCCTGGCTGTAGGGGAAGATGAACAGGGGATCTGCCTCTGGGTATACATCTGCTCATAATGTGAACAGATATATATATATATAAAATATATACATACACATTTTGTGCTTTCAGGATGACACATGTAGCCTCCTAAGGCTGACATTCTCATCCAATGTCTCCCTGTTAATAAAACCCTTTTATTGTCAATGGCCATGACGTAACTGTGTCTCACTTCAAGGGTCTCATTTTAAGGCAAAAGATGATTAAAACTTGAACACTTCATATAAACAAAATGCTTTATAGCCTGAGTGTTTAAAAATTTATTCTTGCAGGTCTTTGCTCATTAATGGCATGTGCCCTAGAGGGGTAGGAGCAATCATAACTTGATATAACGTAGCCTAATACGTTTTGCTTTACTTGGTAGTAAATGTCCATATTTTGTCAGTTCTTTCATTTCTCTGAAATCCAAACTGCCTCTTGAGACCTGAGATGTAATTGCAGTGAGCAGAGGGACAGCAGCTGCAGGCAGGCAGAGAGACGAGGACGGGCAGAACGAGCACGAGCCGCTGCGGAGCGCTCCCCATGGGAGTGGCCTTTGCTCCCACACGTTCTGCACCCTCTTCTGCATCAACCTGGATGCCCAGAAGTCCTGGTGGAGAACACTGCTTTGGGAGATGGTTTAATTCTCCTCAGATTGCCTGCTAGCCCTTCTTTGGGCTGGTTCTCCATCCTTGGCTGGGAGTTGGGTAGTAGAGAGCTCCTGGTCCTTCAGCTTTGGATCTGATGCTCTCTGACAGGCACCTTCCCTCTCTGTGAGTCTGGCTGATCCTTCTTTCGCTCCTCTTCCTCCTGTCCTGTGTCTGTAGACGTGGCTTTGTCACCTCCGCATCTTGGCTTCTTCTGCCTGCGATGTCCTTATGGCCAAATGAACTGCTGGTATCTTAGTTGCGGACTGAAAAGAGGAAATGAATGCAAAGGGAGACAAGGGAATTGGGTTGAGTGTTTCAGGGATGTTCCTAAACAAGAAGGAATTGCCTGAAAAAGTTCTGAAAGGTTAAAGGAGCTATTTTGCATAACTGAAACGAGCTCTCCATTTCAGGCTATTCTTAAATCTAGAAAAATTAAAGCGTTTTTGCAATTTCAACTAAAAAGTCAATTAAATCTCAAAACCAAATGTCATCTTTTCCCCCCACACTCAAACCAATCAGAAAAATTCAGTTCTAGTTTACAAATAATTCAAAGTTAGAGGTATTCCTCACTGAAAAAGTTTGTCTGAAAAATGTCACCTACTACTTGCAACGCTAGACAGCATATTTTGAGACATTTGTGTTTTGACAAAGCTAGCTCTGTCATACAATTTAGTTATGAATATTTTTATACCAGCACTTAAATGTTGGGCTTGAACAGCTCAGCTGTAAGAAAATATATTTATAATCTCTTTAGTCGCATATTCTTGCGTGCTGTGAAAGAGTTGGTTACACTCAGTTGTAACTCTTCCAGATACTGTTAAAAATAAATATTTTAGGAGGAAAAAGGAACTGCAAACAATCCCTGACAGCAGCTTTTCATCTGATGATACCAAAAGCAACTGCAGAGCTCTGTGGAGCTTGCCAGTGAGCTCAATGTTGCTCTTGGAAAGATCCCACGCTTGGATTTGAATCCATTGGCCAACCACGTTGCACAGGTGGCCAAAAGAATGAGTTCTACTTTTAGACAAAGCACCTGTCTCTTCTGCTCCTGGTTTTGTGCCTCAGATTCCCTCTGGCAGCAACAAGGGATGAAGCTGCTGTGCTCTGTTTTGAACTGGTGTTGGCCCTGCAAG
>JAUBOD010000117.1:5436964-5453048 GCA_032353885.1 Nothura maculosa
TCAGCTGTTACATTGCATAATGCCAAAATGGTCTGTAATAGTTGGAGGGCAGTTGGGAATTTCAGGGTCTGGAGATACAGGCACCTAACAGAGCAATCGCTGCAGGAGGCCCTGAGAGAGAGGCCTCAGAAAATGAGGTCACTCTGCCATGATCCAGGGCATCCATCCCAAGTGTTCTGCTCTTAATTTTGGCCAACTATCTTATTTACAGTTACTGCCTCTCGGGTAAAGCTGGGATCCCCAAGCAAACGACTAGAACCAGGCAATGGCAACACTACTCAACACAGGCATCTTGGCCTAAGCTGCTGGGGGACGGAACTGAACAACTCTTCAGTTGAGTTAAATCTATTGAGAATTTATTTTTAGGGAATTGCAAAAGATTCTTGGTGGGTTTGGCTTTATGTTAGTAAGAAATGAGCCAGAATAGCATTTGCTGCTTATTTCAGTTTGTTTCACAGGAGATTAGGTCACTTCTGAGATGGCCCAGTCTCTCCCTAACGGGGTGACAATGTGTTTGGCCTGGACAGGTATAAAACAAGCCTGCAATTTAGTAAGACTGGGAAAAGAGAGTGGCCCCAGTGTTTTTCCCTCCCTTTGTAAGAGAGGTTTGGCTGTTCTGCTAGGGCGCAGCTTTCTTCTGAGATATTAGATCATTTTGTAGAAAACCTAGAAATGTTGTGTAATGGCAGCAAAACTTGATATTCCCTAATAAGTTAATGGTGTTGAATAGAAGATACGTTAAGTGTAGAGACACATTTGTCTGCCTCTGACAATGCAAAGAACAGGATCAGGCTCGTAACTCATAATATGGATTGAAGTCTTCATAATGTATAAAGGAGAAAAGAAAAGAACTGTTAATATATTTCAAACAAGTCATGCTGATAATACCCAGCGTTAACTCACCATGTCAGAGCTGCTTGTATTTTATCTCGAGAGGAGACTTAGATAGGCTTTGGAGTTATCTTAGATTAGTTGATCTACATTGACTGTCAATATATGAACTCTTAGCCCATAGCAAAGAGAAGCTAATGTGATTTAGCACGCACGCTCCCTAGTCCTGTGCAGAGCGAAGCACAGTGCCCTTGGCTCTGCAACTGAGCCTCTGCCTGCTGGTTAAAAATAATTGTTTGGCCTCTAGGACTCTTTTTCTTTCTTTCTTTTTTTTCTTTTTTTTTCCCCCCATCTCCTACTCCTCCATATTTCTGAGTCCATGAGAGCTTTTGCACAATTAGCCTGAGCATCAGAGAGGCTGGAGTTAGGCCGAAGCTTCCCAGGGAGCTCCATGGAAGCCCTTACCTAAGCAGTTTGTGTCCTGATGAATTTCAGGTTTTGATCAAGTGACGTTTTGATCAATTCTTCCTAGGTTTAAAGTGGAATTCTACAGAGGCTTTAAAGGTAAACCACTTGGGTAAGAGTTGTAGCTTCAGAAGTTAACTCATTTAATCTCGTAAGTTTTTCTCTTGGTTATTTTGTGTTGTTCACATTTCGCAAAGGGAATTTACTGTTTTAGGGTGGCTGCACAGGTGAGGCATCACCTGAACGTTAATGCTGGGCTGAATTGCAACATTGAGGAATGTTTATGTGCGAGTGATTTATTTAGCTTTTTCCAAGTTATTAAATTTGATGGATGATGAAAGTGTGCTCATAGAGGGAGTTGAAGGGACTTCACAGGAGAGAAAGAGAGCTAAGGCACCTCCAACACTATGTGTGTGCATGCAGGAGCACACCCTGATGTGTGCAGAGAGGGGAAGGTCATAAATAATTGTGATATGGGGGGATTTGCACCTGGGTGAGGCAGCATCCAGCACAAGGCAGGGACTTCAGCTTCCTTGGGCCTAATGCATCATTTATCCTCGGTGAGGACGTTCTGCAGAGAACCTGCTAGGAGTGTGTCCAAGCTTTGCAGCCAGCGGTTTCGGTGCACTCTGGCTCTTCCAATGCCTAAGAGAGCACTTACTGACTCCGGAAACTGTTTTGCTGATAGGGACAGCTAAAGGAGCCTTCTGCGTCCTATTAATTATGCTGCTGATAGTTGCATGCAACTGCATTATGTATATGTGAATGCTTGGCAGCAAAAAGGGCATGTGTTTATACCCTTACAGGTCATCGTCTTGTCTTGGTTTTGAAATATTTCCTTCCAAACAACAGCTTGTGTGTCCGGCAGGTTTCCTCATTCCTAACCATGGATGTGAGCTTTGCATCTGCCTGTGTGTCAGGGCAGACGAGTGCTTGTGTGGTGTAAAGATGATTTAACCTGAATGATTGAGTTACCTGTTGCTTTGAATAGAAGGAGGATTATGGCCTAAACAAATGTCAAGGGTATAGAATTAAATGAGATGCTATGGAGGAGTGAGGCAGCGCTTCCTAAGATTTCACAATGGAGCAAACATGGGTTGTTTCTGAACAACATGGCAATTAAAAAAAAAAAATCAAGTCATAAAAGCTCAAATTGGTTCCTTAATTTCATTTAAATGGTTTCTGTAAGGGGATTTTAGTATTGAAAGTTATTGGACTGTAAAACAGACCAACTGCTTTTCTTGACTTGTCGGAAGTAATTACACGCCACATGCTGCGGCTCCATAAAATGCTCCGGTTTGTGAAGGAAGGGGTGGGACCCAGTGCAAGGTGCAGGGTAGAACTTTAATTGCTGAATATGCAGGAGGCTGCAATGACTGAGGTGGTTTTTTCTTTCTTTCTTTTCCAATTTTACAAGCGATTGACTGACTTAGATTAACAGAGTTTAACAAATAGCAATTTCATAGCTTGAGACAGGTATTTCCATTTCAGTGCTCTTGATTTGGGAATCAATGAATGCATGTTCTTCTCTCTTAAAGGCTGGAACATTGATTTGTGTAGGCCGGTAGAATGTCTGCTTTGAACATAAACCACCAGCCCGAATGGGTGGTTGTGCTCACGGGTGGCAGTCTGCAGGTCCGTACATGCTGTTTGCCTTTCACAAACATTGCCCTTGGCATCACGAGAACATTTATGTGCAAGATGGCTAAAAGTTGGGCCTTTCTGCAGTGAGTCACAGCGTGGAGTAGGGGAATCTTCCTAGCTTGATAACCGTGTCCGAACTTAGTTCAAAAGTCTTGGTTGAACTTGAAATCAAGCCTTTCCTCCAGCAGAGATGGTCTTGCTGGGAAGCAGTTCCACTTGGGGAGGAAACAGGAGCTGCTATGCTTCGTGTTGCTCAAGGTGTTGCTAAATTTAAATGACGGGCAAAAACAGTCTTGAAAGTTCCTCCTGTTCAAAAGAAAGATCTCATGATTTTACAGGTCTTCTCATGCAGGATGTCTCCTTGCCTCCTATGGGTGCTGCTGAGTAGGATGATCCCAGGAGGTGCCCAAGGAGCCACTTGAGGTGGCTCTGCTGCTGGAGCCCAACTACTGCTTTGTGCCTCAGATATGACAAAAACCACCTGACATCTTTTGTCTTCATAGAAATGCAACATGACAATTGAATTGGTTTGTTCTAAGAACTTTCTTGCAAATGAGGAGAATTTTCAGGAGGGCTGTGAAGAAAACAGCAAGCCTAGCAATGAGCGCACTGAGCACATTTCCTGCATCTTTTCATCTGCTGCGTTCCTGCCCTGCCCCATCATTGTCTGTTAGTGCCTTCCCTTTTGACGTTAAGTGAAACTTTAGCATAGGGCTGAATACGTAATTGCATTTATTTTCTGACTCCGTGCTTCATCTAAAATAGCACATAAAACAAAATAGATGTGCTCTGAATCTCAAAGAAATGTTGTCAGCATGTTGTACTGACAAGAATATGTATTTTTAACTCAAACCAAATGTAGCAAAAAAAGGGGCATTTTTATCTCCTGATATAATAGTTAGTTGAGCAAGGAGCACGTGTGGGAAGTAGCCCTTGTTCTCAGCAGTTTCTGGGTGAGTTTCTGATGAACTGCGAACTGTGGGCTTGAGTTCACTTCATGTTTCACCCTGAGGGAATTTAAATCATTTTCTTGCTTCCCTAGAAACTATCAAGCTGCTGGTCTGTGGGGATTTGAGAACCATCCTCCTTGCTTTCCCCTCATGGCACATTGCTCTCCTGTAGCTCTGGTGTCTCAATGGACAAGAGATGCTGCGGGTTTCAATCCATTCCCACGTCAGCAGGGATGGAAGGTAAATATTGCATTGCAGAAGTGCTTCAACCAGGAGCAGAGGAGAAAGGCCCTGGAGACGCCGCTCACTTTTTAACCTAAACATCCTCTCTGTCACCTGAAATGACTTGGCAGATGTAACCCAAAATGGTGGTTATGGCTGGACAGTAGCAGCTTGCTGGGCAAAGCAAGGGCTCAGGCCGGTATTTTTGTCTTCCCAGCTCCATAGCAAAGCGTATCCAGCTGTGGGAAGGCATTTCTTGCCCAGTGCATTAGACTGCAGCATTCCCGGTCCAGCAGTGGTGGTACCAGGTGAAGAACCAGGCCGGAGGCTCTGTTGGGTGGTGTTCGGAGCTGACCCTTGGAAATGTGACTTCCTGACGTTCCCCCTTGTTGAGTTGGAGGTGCTTTTATGACTCACTGGCACCCAAAGCAAGGGAATCCCTAGGGAAAAGCAACACCCAAAGAGTCCTGGAGGGGACTCAAGTTTTGGTTGTTTCACACACGACTATATTTGTAAGCGCTGCTGGGCACTGACTGAATTGCAGTGTAATTTGTCAGATATCTTGCTCTCAGCAGCACAACTTCAGGAATATGGGCATTTGCAAATGCAGGGGGCATGGTATTAATTTATATCACCAAGTTAGCCGTATTCTTTCCATGCAAATGTTAAGGACAATTCCTAAGAGTGATACATAGCCACATGTGTGTTTATTTTGACCCCTTGGTAGGGAGCCTTGCTGCTCCTGCCCATCACACTGGTGGATATGAATTTCCCTCAGTGCAGAGCAGCACAGGTGTGTCCTTACAAGCTGTGCATGAAAGACCCGTTATCCTGCAGGTAAAACAGACCATCTAGGGAGCTCCAGTCATATTCCCCTCTGGAGGAGCCTGTTGCAGGGCTCCCCTCACCGGCAAGGTGTGGGTGCCTGCATCCGATTCCTGAAAGATTATGGGAACAGCTGGGAAACGATGGGAAAACTTGGTTGCATTGGAACACTGTATTCCCATCAGAGTTTATCAGGAGTGCTCAGGTGAAAATTCAGCCCCTTACCTGGAAAAAATAGTGGAGATATTTTCTTTGCATTGCCTTTTTCTTAAATGCCCTCTTTTATAAAACAAGGAAATCAGGGATTATTTTAACTGTTATCTAGTGTATTCCATGTAGTTAATTAATTCCTTCATTAATAAAGCTCAATTTATATACAGTGATAAAAGCTTGCAGGCTTTCTGCGTTCATTTTCATTGAGAGATAAAGCCGAATGTTTTTTATGTTTTCTTGGCTAAATCCTTTCTAATCAATATATCCTGGCAATCACCTGGCTAGTTTTGTCAGGGAGTCATTCCAGGAGGATAAACTCCATAGCCAGGGCTTTGAGATGAGCCATCTCTAGTGAGTAATTTCAAACAGGCCAATGGGTTAGAGCTTGGCACATATTTTCCTTCTTGTTTCAAGTGTTATTTTGAACTGCATATTTTCCAAATGTTTCCTGTTTTTTTCACTTAAACCAAAAACCTACCTGCATGATGATGTTGGGTCAGATTGTCCCATAGTTTTAATGTGTCTAGAATTCTGTCTCCCAAGACCTGTGTGCCAGTAGGGCAGGTACGGACACTGTTTTAGACCCTATGGCTTGCAGAAGAATATTCCACCGTTCTTCAGCTTTGCATAATTCATAGACACTTTGTTTAGTGACTGGTACTGCTGCACTGTGAGCAAATTAACTGTGGCCTTGCAAAGCTGGCTGGGTTTTTCCTTGTCCTTCATTTTTCCAAAGTGCTGGAGCAGGGCAGGGACTTGCTCCTTTTCCTGGCACTCTGGAGAAACTGGGAAGCTGCAAAAGGCTCTGCAGCCAATCCAGGTGATCCCTTTTTAATAAACCTGTGAGCTGCTTCTGCTTAAATAGACAGTGACAGCAGCTGTGTGAAATCCAGCTTAAATGCTGATGCCCCCAAATTTCTCTGTGGTTTGCATTGGCCGTGGGCCAGGCAGGTAGGAATTAACTCTATTGCTGTTCTTTCATTAAGCGTGACAAAGAACTCAATTTATTGTTAAGCTGGTGTGGGAATTTCCTGAGGTTAGATTTAGAAAGTTGAGAGCTGAGCCTACAAGCAATCTCATACAGCTCAATAAGGAATTCATTCAGTCTCAGGAGTTATTTTGGTGCATATTATTGCTTGGGAGAGCCCCGGTTTAGATTATAATATCATGAAATGTTATATTCCAGATGAGAAGAAATACACACTGGACTTCTTAAAAGTCTTTGTCAGAATTATCTTGCTCTCTGGAAATTTAAAAGTTTGAATAAATGCTTTCATATTCAGAGTGCATAAATGTGGTGAGTGAATGGAGTTTTTGTGCCGAGTGGAGACCACTGCTGTTCAGAGCCATGTTTTCTTGCACATCCATAAAACAGAGACTTTTCCCTTGCTGGATATGAGCAAGCAAGCCCTGCTAGGCCAATTCTCATGGCTTGGGGATGTGTAGACGCCAATTTTGTCTATGTAGTTAGTTGCACTGTAGCCAGGAGCGTGTATGCCCACTTCAGGTGTTGATACAGACATGTTGCTGGTTTGGATTTTACCTTTTTCCTCCTCCTCTTCCAGTAGCTGAGCTGCTGGGATGGCAGCACCAAGTGCTTCTCTCAATGCTGTGAGGAGCAGCTGGTTTCCCTTTGGCTGGGAATGCTGTTTGCTCCCTGGGTTGCGTCTCCGAGTTCACAAATCGCTCTCTTTCAAGCACAGTGACTCTTCTGTGCTCTGTTTGTAGTACTGCAAGGCCTGAAAAGATGCAGCTGTTTGAAATAATCGAAGCACAGCATATGTCTTTCTGCTTGGACAGTGAGCACTTCAAGGAGCAGAAGGGCTTAAGCTCTTCTCCTGTGCTTGTTTGCTTATTTGCTATCAGTCATGCTCGTTGGTTTTCTTTGAAATCAGTCTGAATGGGGAGTGCGACCTGAGACAGAGTTCCTACGATGTTAATTCACTAAAGTTAAGGATCTGGCAGAAAAGGGATTTATTTTCAAGACAGAAAAAGAATTTGCAATTGCTTTAAATGCCTTTGAACTAAGAAAAGGAAGCACTAGCTTGAGGCTTGAGCAGTGGGGTGAAAGAAAAGCCTGCAAGAGATTCTTGCTGTACTCTAGATGCTGGTGAGTGATCTGTACGGTGCAATTTAATGTGGTGGGCAAAACAGACTTGAATAGTGTATCTAATGGATGGCATAAAAAGGGATATGATCCCTATATGTGCACTTGGGAGCTGCTGGCATTCCGTGTGATTCACTCCCTGTTCATTTCTGAAATTACCTCGTTGTTATTGTGGTTTTCTTTGGAGCTTTCCATATGCCTATACAAATCTTAACTTAAGGTTGAAAGATCTTTAACAGATTTTTTTGATAGTTTTATTGTCTTTTTGCTGTTTATGTCTTCAGTTTCTGACACTTTTATCTGCTCCCATTCTAGTGAAATTTTCTGGGCTGAATATTAAAATCTGCCAGCTAGAACATGAGATGAAACAAAAGCTTTTGACCTATATGAGTTGATAGAGGAAGAAAACAAAATACTAAAGATAGCTGTAGAGTGATCTGCACTGAGCAGATGCACTGAGCTTTGCTGTGTTAGTGCGAAGGCTGCTTTGCCCTTTGCATGGAGGGAGGCGGCTGGACGTAGACCTGCCTTTGGTTTTCATCTTCAGTAAATAGAAATCACCAGAGATGCTTTGGCTGAAACATAGTGTTAGTAGCTTCAAAGGTGCAAGAGGAGGAATATGTATTATTTTTATCCGTGCAAGTGTTGTACTACCGTTTGGTTCACACCATTTTCAGTTTGCATTTCTAGGGAGACACCAAACCTGTTCAGAAGCTGTTTGTGACAACCAACAACTGTTGTGTTTGTGTTTTGGGCATGTTTTCAGTGTTACACACAAGTGCATTACTTCGGTGGGGCTGTTTATAAACTCGTACTGAAACGTGTATGATCTGATGATGCTAAACTGCACAAGAAGTTTATTTTTTCTTTACCAATAGGAGACTGCTGTTGGGAATAACTTAATCTCTGCCATAGCTCTGCAGCACCGCTGCTCTCAGTTGCTCTGTGGATTTGCTTGAAACCTGTGTTAGCTTCAAAACAAAAACCATGAGTGAGTTTCAGTGTTAGGAATATTATTCAGAGCAGTCTTGGTACTGAATACATTAAAGACCTGCTCATCCATGACCTTCTGGAAACTCAAGGTGTGGTGAAGTAGCAAACACTGGTGTGTGTTTAATGGAAGTAGCTGTTAAGAGCCCTGGCTGGAGCTGCCTGTTGTGAAGCTGGAGTCACAGCGTGATTCAACAGCCCCGCGTTGCCACCACAAGTTGCATTTCTCTGGTCTGAATGCGTTAATCTTGCTCCGAGTCTGTCGCTGCTTGTGCTCCTCAAAATACTGCCCTGTTTCATGATCTGCCCTTAGCAAAATGGGAAGAGCAAGAGTAGAAATCAGATAGCTGCATCTGTCCAGGGTTGTATTCACCTTAAAGGTTTTAATTGTAAGAGAAAAGCAAAATGCAGATGCAGGATTTCTAGTTTCTATAAAACACGAGAGATCCTGAAATGAGCAATGCTGGTGAAATGAAACCTGGCAATGGGCTGGTTTGTGCTTCTGCTCAGTATTGTGTCATGTGATGAGCGGCAGTTCTGTGTTTTGTTGCTGTTCTAAGCACCCTAATAAGGGCAGCAGGGGGAGGGCTTCCAAAGTGACATTAAAATCATCCATGGGGGAAATGGAAGAAGTGGCCAGCCAGGCTGGCCGTTTTTGCAAAGCAAACTGTGTAAGCTGGGAGCTGTTGGCTCGTGGGGATCTTGCCACTGGTGAATGACAAACGCTAGAAAACAGCGAGTTGCCCCAACTGGGGGCAACGGGGCCTCGGGCTCTGGGCTGGGGAGCAGGGCTGCATGCGAGGGGTTGGGGTCTAGCCTAGAGCAGCTCCAGTCGGGATTAGGGAAGCTGGATGGGGCTTGGTAAAACAAAGATTTATGTTTCTTAAGATTAATTACATCCCTGTTGTCTGGCCTGGAGGCTCGAGGTGGTAGTAGGTGGAGCTGGTTGAAGAGGTAAGTGATTGCTACTAGAGCCTGGGTGAAAAGGGCCCTCCATGAAGGGCTTTTATTTCTTGAAACACACAAACGCAGTATTCACTACCCCTGCCCTCTGTGTTTCAGAAAAACATTTCAAATGGTCAACATGAAATGGCATTTTGCCCTTCCTCTGGAAACTGCTTAGACATTTTTCCAGAAGTGTGAGGGGTGCAGAAGTGCTGTTTTTTCAGCCCGCACTACAGCAGCGCTCTCATGGCCCTGTGTGTTTTCCCAGGGCAGTTGTATCCCTTGGACGCAGCTCCTGTGCAACCCCAGGGCAGTCCCTCAGGGAGCAGGGCTTTCCCTCTCTTCTCATCTCCTCTCCAAGCGCTGCTATCCCAGCCTAGCCACGTGCTAAGCTCCTCTCTTGCACTAACATCAAATCTGTCCTATCTTGCACTAACAAATTGCTCCTGTCTTGCACTAACATCCAAGGATGGCCGATATCTTCAGGCCCTTTGAGATTAAATACTCTCTAGGGTAGCCTGCTCTCTTTAATGGATGCTCATGGTGCTGTTTCATCCTCGAGCGTATCCATCGTGTTACGTGACATTGTAGTATGAGATGCAGGAAAGGGCTTCTGTCTGTGGAGAGCAGGGCCTGACGTCCTGTCTCACATGGACCACGCTGATTTCCCTCAGCAGAAGGCAACCCTTGAAAAATGTGTGTTCCTTGAGCTCTGTGCAGCCTCACGGCTCGCATTTCATTTCTCTAAAGTGGGGAACCCACTTTGCTAAAGGGGAGAGTGTTTTAGTTACCACTGTTGGATTTTGGAGTCTCTGTGTGAAGCCTGTTCAATGCTTGGACGTCAGAAGTAGGTCACCAGATTCCCTCACATTGCTGATGTTTAGTCACCATTGCCTGCGTCCTTCCCACCTTTTAACTGGAATAGAAATCTTGAGAATTTAATGCAAACACCTCATATTAATTCTTAAATAATGGTGGGGCAGGAGGTGAGGAATTGTAGGGTGGTTTTTGTCATGAACCTTTCTTTATGCAGAAGTTGTCTGTATGTCTTAGAGTCTACTTGCTTAACTAAGTACTAGAGTTGCACGTGTTGCTTGGGCTGGTTGATGTTTTGGCTGTTAAAATGGGGTCAGCAAAGCTAAAGTGAGTCGTGAAGGTGCAAGAGAGGCTGTGCTGCCTCTGTTGTGGCCATCTATAGGTGAAACTCCTTCCCTTGAAGAAAGAGCAATAAACAAGAGGTTATTTGTGGGCAAAGGAATTGTTGATCTGGTAAAGTAGTGTCTCTGTCCTCTGTCTCTTATGGAGACTTCTGGGCTGAAGATGCTCCCTTGCAGGGGATGCTGGAGCCTGCTGCTTTCCATGGTGTGCATGGAGTGAGGGTATGGAGGTGCCTTGTTGAGCTGGAGCCCGTGTCTCCAGGATGGATATGACAAGTCGCAGGAGTTGCACACAAACAATCAGCTTAAGGGAAAAATCTATGATCTCTGCCAAGATAATGCACTTAGCTGGTTAATAGAGGGCCTGCTGGTCTGCAGATGCTGAGTCATTTACTAATTGCTGGCTTGTATCATTGCATTAAACCCCAGATCTGATCTCTAGTCCTCAGCGATTCTGTAGAAGAGAAAGGACTCGTGTGCTGTGTCCCATCTGCTTGTGCACTGTCACCCGTGGAGCCCCTGCTGCCTTTGGGGTGCCTGGGCTGAACAGCCCCTGCTAACGTGTCCTCCAGTTCAGTCTCTTGCCCATGGACCTCATGGACCTGGCCACCCGTTGGATAAGCTCTGGAAAATAAGGCATGCCAGGGCAGCCTAGGCTGGAAGCGTGTCTCTTCCTCTCTGTATTGTCATCTTTAAAAGAAGAAAAGTTTAATTAGTGATGAAAGAGATTTTTGAGCCTGGGGGGTGTATTTGCAGTACAATGGACAATGAAGCAAAAGCTGCAAGAAAATTAAACGTTCGTATCCTTTGAAGTCAGGCTGGGGTACAGTGATTCTGTTTTGATTCATGCCTGCTGGCAAAAATAAAGCAGGTTGTCAGTGAAGAAAGTCTTTAGACCTATTTATTACAGCGAAACTATTCAACCCACTGGTGTGCTGGTGCCTGCAAGTGGCGCAAGATGAGAGCCCCCTCGGAGCTGCGTGGAGACCAAGCCAAGGGCTCGGGGAGAGGCCAGTCCTGGTGTGCCGCTCTTTGGCTCTTGGAGCGATGTCGCATCGTTAGGCAAAGGGCCATGGAGGCAGATGCTAAAGGCAAGTTCGTGCCTCAGCAGTGGGACCGATGAAGCCTGGTGGCCTAGGGCATTTGTGACTTGTGATGGAGTTGTGTAGTCTGCTCAGAACTTCCTACAGAGGCTTTTCATTCCTGACAGTCTGTTAGATGGTTCTTGGTGTCTAGTGTTCACATTGCAGCCTGTCAGTCAGTGTAGCTCTAGTTTCCCTGGGCCCTTGTTCGCTGGAAGCCTATGGATACTTCATGTTCTTGGTAGGGATTCTGAGGAGGCCAGAGGAAGCGGGTGGTGAAAGCCTCTGTACATGGACACCTTGGATGTGTAGAAGCACGTGTAGGCACAGACGTGCAGCAGTGCCATAAACCTTATTCCCTTGGCTGCCAGGTTAAGCCGACAGCTTCTTTATTTAGTAGTTTAAACAAAAAAGGGACCTGACAGGCACGTTACACCATGAGACACCTGCTTCAAATAAGCAGCAGTTGTGTCTGCTGAGCACAGATGACAGATCTGGTGCTGCACAGCACGTTGTGCCATGAGCTGCTGCAGAGCAGAGCCTCGGTGGCAGCTTTGAGGTCTCATGTGACCTCCTGGTGCTACCCTAACATGCTCGGTGATGCACCAGGCAATGGGGAGAAGCTGCCCCAAAACGCAGGTGGGCATCTCTGATTGACCAGAGCCCTGCAGCTGCGTGTCTCACATGTGGGGGTGCTGAGGACTTCACTGCAAACACTTTTGACTCTGACATCAATGGAAAATACTTGACTATTGAAGTAGTCTTTAAAGACCATCCTAAGTAGGAGAAGGATAAATTAAGTCTGTAGGAGATGCCTGAGACACATGAATGAAGAGTCATTGAAAGTATTTATGGGCATTAACTTTGGAGAACCTACCGTTTATACTGGTGTCCACCTTAGGGGGTGTCCAAGATGAACAAATGCTCTATTGCAAAGACCTTGCTTGTGAAGCTGTGGAAACTTCACTGGGGTTTGAGGAAGACTGTCTTTGCAGCTGCAATTTCAGCAGTCTAAAGAGATAAATCATATGTGTCTTGAGCTTGCAGTGAGCTCCTGTGAAATGACTAGCTGGGAACCTGGAGGCATAAGCCCCGCATGAGCTGATGTGGCTGCCCCAGCCCAAGTGAGATTTGGGCTAGATGGGCTCCCACGCTCCCTTCTAACCTGAATTATTCTGGCATTCTGTAAAATCAGTCTAGCAGTATATTTACTTGCAGAAACAGATCTATTTAATGAAGAATGTTCTGTATTTGACTTGCTTAAATGCATTTACTCATTGCTTAAGCAAGAGTTCCTTACTTTGTTGTATTTTTTAATATATTTCTGTTTAGAGGGTTAGTAATAATACAAGAAGCTTTTCTCCTCAATGAGAACCGCCTGTAAAGCCCATTTCGAGGTACTTAATCTAGTATTTGTGTCACTGCACATCAGAAGTCAGAGCTCCAGCTTGCTCTCGTGCCCGGGTGTAGTTCCTGTAGGCTGGAGTGAAAACTAGTTGGGAGGATGCCCGAGAAGCCAGGGGAGCTGCTGTCTTGGAGGTGTCCTGCTTATAAATGGTGTTTCTTCTGCTCCCACTGGGAGCTCTAGCTGCTTTGGTGATGCTGAACTTCAATCTGTGCACCAGCGAGACGCTAACTTCCCTTCTCACCTTTTTGCATACACCATCTCTGTGTCTTCTACAGAGATTTTGGTGTAAACACAACGGGAGAGCCTGGATACACTGATGTGACAGCCAAGTGGTTAATTATAAATGAAAGAAAACCCCCTTTAAGCTGTGTCAGTCCATTCAAGTGATCCTGATTTGTCTGATAGCCGGGCTGATCATGCTTCGCTTGACTCTGTCACACCGGATTTTCCCTGCTTTGCAGACTCCTCAGTGTTCATCTCTGCTTCATCGTTTTTGACACAGAATTCTGTTGTAAACTTTTGAAGTGTTCAGAAATGATAATGTGTAGAGAGCTGTTTTGTAGGCTTTTTGTCTAGGTTTTTGAGGCAAAACCATGTGTGGTATTGACAGAGAATTTATTTGACATACGAGAAGTTTCCACTGGGCATCTGAACAATAAATAGCATGATTGTAATGAGCAGTGATATACTGAAATTATACACCAATATTATAATTGTTTGAAAATCAACAGATGCAGAGGAAATGGGTGCTCTTTTTGGACCAAAACTCCAGATTAGAGAAAACAAAATTCTAAACTGTATTTTGTTTTGTAGTCACATGGAAAGATCCATAGACCAAGAGAGCATCTCTTCTGGGATCAGGACCAGCTGTTTATAGAGGAAAATCTGTCCCAGCGGGTATCCTGTGTCCACCTGACTGGGGAGCAGCTCTGAAATCCACCCAGGCTGTGTGTGGGACTCGCAGGACCCTTTGGGTGCAGGGCTGAGCGTGGGGCTCCTTCCCTTGCTGCCTTCTGCAGCAGGAGAGACGGCGGCTGCGGTTTGGGTCACGGCTCTATATCACGCGGGCAGCGAACGCTTTGATACCTCTATTTAACTCTAGAGGAAAGGGCTACTGAGGACGTGGTGAAGAGGAGAGATCTGGAGGACTCGTGCTGAGGATTTGCGTCCTCTTTACGTTAATTCATTCCTTACAGTGTGGTGGCTAAATGCACAGTGAGCCCTGGGACCTCAGTCACATAGCAAGGATGGATGTGGCCCTGATTTGACCAAGGAGAGGAGACTCTTGTTGCCTTCAGTTTTTCTTACTATTGCTGGCGATCATCTGGATTTCAAGCAACCTTCCTGCAGGAGCAGCACTTTATGGGTAGAGACTCATTACATCTGTTGTTAAATATTTCTTTTCTAGGAAGTTATTAATGTTTTCTATATGTTATTATATTGGAGCCAAAATTCTCCAGTGATGTAGTTGGAGAGAGTAGAGATCATAGGGCTTGCTCATAGAAGCATCTTCCCATAGTTAAAATATGTTACTGTGGTGCCTCTAAGACATTATTTTAATTGGTCTGAGCCAGACTTTCCTGAGATGGATGATTTGTATTCATTTTATTACCTCATTTCTACTTCATTACTTCATTTACTACCTGTCATAAAAGTGGAGCCAGGAAGTCCAGTGTCTGTATTGAGGATGCAGGGGACTAATCCTTTTGGCAAATCATCCCAATGGTGGAGAACACTTCTTTTTGGGACTTGAACTATCTGATCTGTGGAGGAAATTGCTGCTCAGTGCCCAATATGTCTAAAACTGAAAAGAGCTATAAAGGAGCAGCAAGGCCAAGGGTCTTTAACTTGCGGAAATGTAGGAGAGAAAATAACACTAGTAACTTGTTCCCACCACTCCTTTGCTCTACATAAACTCATTGTCATTGTTCCCTAGACAATGTCAAATAATAGAAATAGTGAAGCAAGGAATGTGGCAAAACTAATTGCTGCTTATATTTCTTTAGCTCTCTTTTCCTTTCCTTCCCCCTCTCTCTGAGCAGCGCATGGGAAAGCGTTGCTTTGCTTTCCAGTGTCACTGAAAGCAGTTAAGATTCATTGCAGTTTGCTGGCCTGCTTTCTGCATTATATAGTTTGAACAAGTCGTGAAAGCAGTTATTAAGGAAAATGAGCATTTTATTGTTGAGCAGACATGCTCCTTGACAGCATGGCAGGACTAGTAAGTGCTATAGATCTGTCTGGCTTGCGCTGTGTGTCTCCTCGCTGCGTGTAGACTCTTGATTGCAGTTTGCCTTCCCCTGGGCCTATGGAGTGGGGGCCTCTTTGCATTGCAGCTCTGCAAAGGACAGTGCTGCTCTGTCCTCATACATTCAGAGTCACATCTAGCATCTTCAAGGACAACATTTTTGCTTCTGTGAGATGTGCAGCCTCTAAAAAAGCAGGATTTGGGTTCTCCTCTGGCTGCTGTCAGCAGCGTTGGTTCCGTTCCAGCTGGAAAGGCTGCTGGGTGCGTGGTGTCAGTCTGCAAAGTTTGTTCTTTTGTTCCTTTGTCTTTTTTTTCCCCTGCTGTTCTTTCCTCTAGGGTTGTCAAAACTCAATGTCCTGATTTGTTACAAGTGTGCTTTACAGATTTGTTTTCTAAAGTAAAACATGAAATGAACGCTCATATTAATCTGGGCACCTGTATCTACAAATATGCATTGACTTACACCACCCTGAGCTCTTTCTGCTTAGCCCACGACTGAATATGGGTCCTTGTAAGCTTCCTTGTCATTGCTCATTCCATTGTTAGGGCTGCGATCGTTCCTGGGTCAAAAAGTTCTGGCTGTTAATAGTCATTGAAATACTTGAGTTAAATTGGATTTCATTTTCATGCTATCTAGAAAATTGTGTTCAGGGTGGAAGCCAAGCCTGTTTTCTTGTGGAGAGCAGACCTAGTTGGCCACCTCTCAAGTGCTGCTCTTCCTCAAGTGGGGGCTCCTAGGGATGCTGTTGACCTGCAGGACTGGTGGAGATGATGGAGCACTATGTTGTCAGCAGGAAGGCCTGCTCTAGGGGAAGAAGATGGTTCTTACTATTCTGTGATCCATCTCTCCAAAGAAAACCCAATCAGAGGCCTTTGAGTAACAATTTCAGCTCAGACACTATGGGTGAAAACTGGTAGTGGGCAACAATTTCATTTGAAAGTGATTTATTTATTTGAAAGGCATAAATAGTGCACCTATATCTCCAGGCCTAATTCCTGT
>JAUBOD010000117.1:5458904-5482907 GCA_032353885.1 Nothura maculosa
TGCTTTTCGAGTGCCTTTGTTTGCTGCTGTTTTTGGAGCTGAGGAATACAGAGGCAACTGCATGGAGTTGTTCGTTCTGCTCTGCTGTGGACTGCTGCTCGTCAGGTCCTGTTAACCCAGGCTCTGTGGCCGTTAGTCCATCTGCTCCATACGCACGTGTACCTATATTCATACACTGCACTTCAAAATCCGACCCCAAATACCGTGTTCTCTCCATGTTTGCTAATTGGCAGATCCAAAATAGTGTGGCTGTGCTCCAGGCAAAGCTCTTTGTATCCACTCCAATTATTCCCTGTTCCTTTTGGTGCTACTTAATGGATCAGGCCTGCAAATACAGCTCTAAGGTAGCCTCCTGTAGCTGATATGTCTGCACAGATCTGCCAGTTTGGGCACATTTATTGCACCTGGCAATAAATCACAGCACAGCTCTGGGTTTTCCTGCCTCTTTGGCAGGATTCAGGCGCAGGGAGCTGCTGTTCCCATAGCCTGGGCTGCGGGAAGTTTGCAACTGCGGAGCTGCTCGCCAGGGGAAGGGACGTTCAGGGCTCCCTTTCACGGATCACAGCAGCAGTTTGTAAAGCAAAGTCTGAGATGCTGCATAAAATACATAAAAATAAAATGCATAAAGATAAAACATAAATACCGCATAGAAGTGGTATTTGAAGGTGCACACTTGCCTGCACTCCTTCCTTTCTGTTTTAGTTGTCACACGGGTGATAGGCACAATTTCTCCACTTCCAAACAGGCCAATTTGCCCTTGATTTTGCTTTGGACAGATGATGGGGAACAGCAGTAGAAATCTTGTTTTTGGTGACAGCCTCTGAGAAACTTGGATTCCTAATTTCTGTTTAGAAAATAGATGAAAACCTTCTTTTTTTTTGATCAGGATCAATGAATTTGAAAAACAAAGTAAACTATTTGAATTAAGGCTAAAGCTAGCTTTTTCATTCTATTCCATCTCATATACTCCACAGATGGTCAAAACGAAGGTTTGGGCGGCTGTATAACCTGGTGTGTCCAAGCCCCCTGAATGGCCAGTCCTGCATAATGAAGCAGGAAGAATAAAGTCAAGAAAACTGAATGCCAAGAGGCACCAGGAGCCGGTGCCTTTCACTGAGCTGCCGTGGGGAATTTGCCGAACATCTCGGGGGCACGGAGTATTGGGAATAATGAAACGCGTGTCCGTGCGCAGGAGAGCTGATCCGTGCGCGGCAGCACAATGGGTGAGGGCAGTGTGCTCCATTCTAGCTGCAGAGCTGCCAGTAGGCGAGTTTCAAAAATGTTCTTAGAGCCGCTGATGAACAGCATACATCAAAGCCCTCCTGTCTGCAGAGCAAGCTGAGGTCCAGGCAACTTTTTTTAAACTTTTTATTTCGTGTTCCTATTTAAAGGTTTTCCATAACGGAGAGCGAGGTAACATCCCGGGTCAGAGGAGCTTAATTTAAGCTCCTCTGATTGTTTAAGCAATCCTTTCCCAAAGCCTCGGCAGCCTGGCAGGTACCCTCGTGAACTCTTCACTGTCTGCACTGTGGCAGAGCCGCAAAATAGCTGCAGATGCTTTAAATGGAAGAATTTTATGCCTTTTCAGAGGGCTTTTTTGAGAATTTTTTCAATCTCTCTCCTTTTTTTTTTTCTTGTAGTCTCTAGGGATCGGCAGGTCTGGCAGGGATGAGTTGTAGGAAAAAGCAGAACCTTCCCAGAGGTGCCAGGGAGCTAGTGCCACCCTCAGTGTGGTGGTGGTGGCCTCCTCATGGTGCCTCCCAAACATCCCAGCCTGTGGTCCAAGGCAGCATCACAGGGACACTTGGGCTGTGGCAGGTTCCATGCTGCTTTTGTAGATGGCACATACATCTCCACAACTTCATAACAAGGTGCTTGGGTTGAAGTGGTTGGTTAGATTAAAGAAGTACTAATTATTTCAATTGTCCTGGAGATCCTGTGTTGCTTTTGATTAGATGCTAATTGAACATGCCGCAAAGCGGAAGAGCTGTTGGGAACAGCAGGAGATGTTTAATGGAAAACTCGGAGCAAGCCTTTCAAGTTGAGGTGGGATGTGCCCAAGAGCCGTGGGGAATGAGGGGCCTTGGCATGAAAGGGCTTTCGGCAACGTCCGCGTCTGCAGCAGGAGAGGGGTGACGTGAAAGACCCTTTGTGGTGTCTGTCGGTCTTCCTTTCCAAGGGCTGCCTTACAAGAGGCACTCAGGCTCCAGGCAGGTCTTTTGGGAATATCCATAGGCACAGACAGCACTTTGGAGCACTATAAACGCACGTGTTTGTCACTTTGGTAAATAAGATACAACCAAGATCACAGCAATGTGCTGTTTGTGAGGAAGTGTGATCCTGAGCGATGATCTCCAGCTCTCCCATCTCTGATGGGCTACATGCGTGAGGAAGAGCAGAGGGAGGAGGGAATGGAGCTCCTCACCCCTGGAGGGGAGGGAATGCGGGAATATTTGCACTCATTGTGTCTGTAACTGCCTGCAAGTTGGTGCTGAGGAATATATTTAGATATACTTGGTGCATTTTTGCCTGTTTGCTTTTGTCAGAGCAATTTGGAAATCGAGGAAGGGGAAAAAAAATGCAAGCTGTGATGCACTGACATAATACATCACTCACTGAACAGCTTCATTTCCTAAATTGGCTTTTAAATGGAAAGACATGACTCTATGTGTGGAGCTCAACAGTGCAGTTCTTGTAGCTGGCGGAATTCTGCCAGGCGCTCCAAGGCTGTAGATCTTGGGGAAAATGTTTGCAAAGGGCTCCCCGAGGCATGACCAGCAGTGCTGCATTGACTGAGGAAGAGGACGGAGAGAAAGGCTGTCTAAATACACTGCTTGCACAGGAGTTTGCAGGATTGCAGGTTGGTGGTGGAGCTTCCTGTACTCCCGTGGGAGGGAATCATGACAAATATTTTCTGTTAGGAGAGTGGAAGTAATGACATATGCTGTGTGTGTACTTTCTGTCTGAGATGTGCAGGACTGTAAAGAAACAGATGGCTCCCCTAGCTCTAATCATGGCCATGCAGCTCCCCCATTTAGGAGGCTTTTATTCCTGCACAGATATTTCTTAGGATTCTCATTCAGAGGGAAGGAAGTGCAATTGGTTTTCATCAACTCATTAAAAATTACCAGGAATAATGCGGGTTATTATGAAGCCTGCAGCCAGAACAAAGGACAAATATGTTGCGTAGAGCATTTTTTTGATGCTTCTTGAGGTTTCTCCCCCTGGAATGTTCCAGGGTGCTTCCCAAGTGAAGTATTGAGTATTGAAGCTGGAGCCCATGTAGGAAAGGGCCAAGCGGGCAGAGGATCATCTGTGGTGATAGCAAAGGTGTCCAGTGCTGTTATTTTTTCCTGTGGCTTGAGCCTGGGACTGATTAGAGGGGCAGAAGGTAGAAGTCCAGCCGCAATAGGAGACTTGATGCTTTTTGTTCCTCTTCTATGTGAGAGAAAAAGGCCAAGTAAACAGGGTAAACTGGGCCAACCTGCCAGGCTCTTCCCCTGTTCCCCCAGACCTTGTTTTCCTTCAGTGTGTCTGCAGGGCTCTGCTTCCTCACACTCCAGTTATTTCCTCTAAGACCAACTGCTGCAAGCAGCGTGCTCGAATCCGTGACGCAGCCCATTAGAAGCTGATGATTGCAGAGCTTTTTTCATTTTTTAAGAAATACCACTATTTTAAAATTTTTTTTTCCACTTTCAATGTTCTCCAGAGAGAGTCCTTGGCTCGGGCAGAATGTGCTTCATTAGTTTGTTTTAACGAACATAACCCCCCTGCAATCAACCTCTCAGGAGTCCAGTGGCTCTCCATGCGTAACGTGGGATTCAGAGCAATGCTAATTTCTTAAGCATTGCTAAAAAGAGCTGTGGATTGGAGTACACTTCTGTAGCTAGAAACATAATGTTGCTGCATTAAGTGCCCTTTGGCCATCGGGAAGATGAGCAGACTCTAGCTGTGCTGCCCAGCTCGGTGCCCTGCTGCTGATCTGGAAGGCACGGCTCTCTTGCGTCTGTGCTGGTGCTGCTTTGAACATTGTGTTCCTTTTTCCCCCCCCCCCCCCCGAGTGTCTCCTTCACTCTGGGGGTTGGTGTGAGTGGAGAAAATTCGCCTTAGACTCATAAATTGGATACTCTGCTGCGCAGCTATTTGGAGGCAGAATTGCTCCTCTCTAGCCTGTTTCCGTGAGTATCCTGCCTGCTTCCAGTTTTTCACTTTGCAGCTTTAGCCTTTTACTTAATTATGCTGATATTTGTAAATGAGGACAAGTGACTATAGTATCAGGAGTAAAATGTGTAGGGCCTAACGTAGGGAAGGTGGGTGAAGTCCACTGTCTTCAGTGGCTAAATGGTTAAATATGTTGGGGGTTCTTCATACGTTTCCTTGAGGCAGGACCAAAGGTTTCCTAACATAACGTACAGTGCACTTTCAGTGTCTCCTCGATTTTCAGTTTTCTTCTTGATTTATTTCTTTTTACACCTTAATATCTAGCAGTTTAGTAGATACAGAAATAAACCAAGAACAGTTAACTTAAATTGCATGGATTTGCTTGGGCAAAAAGTTTGAGGAATGTGCAACCAAGGCACGGTCACAAATTTAATTGACACGAGCAGAGGAATCTTTGCAAGTGAACTTTATAGTTTAACACTAATAAGCAACTTTTAAAAACGGAGCTTAAAGAAGAATAGTTGCCTTGCTAGTAGAGCATTTATTAAAATGAAGGTGGATTTATAACAAGTGCTAGCAGATTTGTTTCAGGGCTTGTATCTGGTGCTTTGAACTTGCATCTGCTGCAGTACTTGGGCAAGCTCTTGGTGGTCTAGCACTTGGAGTGATTTTGAGAATATTGCCTGGAGATGCTCATGAAGCTCTGTGGCCTCTACCCTTGGAGCTTGTGCTGTTCTCTGTGAACAAGCCGGAGGATGAAAACCTCTCCAAAGCAGCTGAGGACTTTTTTTGTTGGAGACTTTCCTATGCTTTTTTTGTACTGTCTCTACCAGCTTGGTTGCTTTTGATGTGCTTCTGGAGATGCCAGAACACTAGAAAAAGCCCTTCAGGGTGGCTCCTGACAGTGTGACAGGAGGCACGGTTCCTCTTCAGCATTCGCTTTGAAAATGCATGGCAACAAATGCAGCAGAGACCGAGAGGTTTCACGACATATTAGTTATCATTAGACTATGCATTTGGGATCCTTTGTGAAGGTGATGTGCAATTTTATAGAATCTTCCAGAATGACCATATAGGAATGATGAGCAGGTTGGACATGGCAAGGAACTGCTCAATGCGCTTTTGGACAAGAGGTGTGATCAGAAGGCTCTCCAGGTTGCTAAAACCCTCCTGCATCACTTGCTAGCACGCAGTTACCAAGCAGCATATTCCCTATTCTCCTTATAGCGGCAAAATAAGAAAGAGATATTCATTACTTAGCAGGTTACCCAGGAGGGTTCCTAAATAAGGACTGAAAAGGAGTTCTAAAAGTGTTGTCAGATATCAAGATACTGGGCCAAATTTTCCTTAGTTATCTCTGAGCAGTCCCATTGAAACCCAATGACTTTCTATGAATACATGGCAGGAGAAGGAAGCATCTGTTTTGGGTAGTGAAGGAGAGCAACTTTGAGCCTGATGAACTGCTTTTGGAAGAGAAGGTGAGGTTGGCCAGCCTACAGAGAGGATATAGGAGATGCTGCTTTTGGCTAATGGAGTTACCTTTGGTTCAAGAGAGTGGCCTGTAGTTGGGGACACAGAGGTGGTCCCCATGCTGGGTTTCTCTGCGCACACACCAGGCTCTTCTGCCTGTGGTGTGGCTCAGTTGTCAAGAGACACCATGGTTTGAAGTTTTAGAATACCCAAAGACTTTCAAAATGATCTGGTATGATCTCCAGGCTAATTCATAGAGACACTTAATGAAGGCACCAGCCAGCTACAAGGCTGCGGTGCTGTCAGGATAGTTATAACGTCCTCAAATGCTCAGTGCAAACCTGAGCTTCAGCAAACAGGTTTTGCTTAAAAAACAGCAGATATGCATATGGCCTTATTTCTTCCTTAGGCAGTTAATTTTCATGTGCTCCAGAGAGTTGGAAGTCAGTTCCTCTTCTCTTGCTTCTGTTAAGAACCAGGCACTTCTAATAAAAAGCGTGTTAAGACATCCAAGCTGCTTTGTGTTGAGCTATACACGTTCTCTCATCGAGAACTCTGTGTTCAGTCTTGCTCAAGGCCTTGTCCTTCACATCCAACTACTGAAATATGATCATCTAGTCCAAAGACTGGGTTTAATGCCTTCAAACCTCATGACTCGAATACTTGCAAAGGTCTCAGCTTCAAAGTACTTAAAAGCAGAAGAGTGCTGTGATTATTTTTTTGCACCTTATTTTAGTGTCGTTTTTATTTTATGTAAGAAATAAGCACTGAAGCTTTTTCTCTTTACCTTGAGGTGGCAGCTCTTTAGCCACAGCTCTTTCTTATGGTGACAGCCTGAGCGACACACTGAGGTCACATCGGAGTTGTTAGCATTTCAAGTGTGGCACATTCATGACTTTTTCCTCCGTTTTCTTTCCCATACTTTTAAACCACCTTTGCCATCAAACATGTCAAGAGTATACAGATAAATCCCATCATGAAGTCCTGCATGACAGTCCTCATAGCGCTGCCTGGAGAAATCACCTAAGAAAAGTGAATAAAAAGGTTTAAATATTCTTTTGACTGAATATATTTCAAGGCTGAAGCAAATCAGTGTTCTCCATTCTCTTGTTTTTGAGACGTTCTCCTGTGACAGAAGCAGCATCTAGCACAGTAGGTCATCTCTGACGGCGTCAGAAGACAGGGCTGCAGTCCCAGGAATATCCATGGCAGCTGCTTTGACAAGTGCAGCCTCCATCAGGTTGTTTTAATGAGTCAGTGTAGTTTTTAGCCTTGCTGCCTTTCTGAATTAGTGGTTTGGAAGGAAATTAGTTAGTTTTGCTTAAAAGCAATCTGAACGACAGCCTGCCCCATTGTACAGCAACATGAAATAGGACTTAAACTTGCATTGGGCTGTGTGAGGCTTTTCAATTGCCAAACTACCAAGAGATGTTTAAATAATCCTGACCATTAGCATGACAATTCTGAATGTATAACTGGGAGTGGCCGTTTTAGTTTAACAATATCTCTTCGTGTTAATGGCAGTGAGCTATAGCTCCTGAAGGAACATGGCCCTGCCCATGGTCATGTCATCCTCTCTGTCCTTTGCCTGTCAGGAGCTGTGTGCGTGGAACTGGTGAGGGGCTACCAGGCTAACGTGAGCCTGCCCCTAGGGGAAAGAGCAGGTATTCTTGACTCAGGTGTGACAGGTTATCAAAGCAGAAGTTTAAAGCAATTAGTCTTTTCATCCTGGTGTGATACGGTCGTGATAGTTGCCTTCTACCAAAGTCTGAAATGTTAGAGAGCACAGGGCTCATCTTTGCCTAAGCAAATAGTGTGAAGAGTCAATGCAGAGAGATGCAGGTTCACTGCTTGGCTTACTTCTAGGTTCCTCTTGATTATATATAACGGCATAGAAGTCTTGATGTTATCAAAAATAGTATGCAATATCATAAGTGCAAATGGATATCAAGTGGAACTAGAAAATAATAACTTGCAATAGGAAAATAAGAAAGAGTTGAGTGACAAAAGCAATGGGTATCTCAGTGCAAATGGGAGGAATGGCAGAAGGTAACTGGAAGATGCCCAGTAGCCTCTTTGAAGCTGACTGCAGATTGTGAGAATGGCAGCGAGCAAAATGTTTTTGTCAACAGCTCTTGAGTAGAGGCCATAGAATTGTTGAATAACCTATAGTTAATGGGAAAAGCAAGTCCATAATTTGACTTTGTCAGGAGTTTAAAGAGTAAAGAAAATTGCTGAAGATGCTGAAGTGCTTAAAAGGCACTAAATTTCATAAAACTAAAAATTAACAGCAGCTGTGAAACTCCTGAATCAGATGTGATTTTGGAGGCATGTGAACTCCTTCAGTAATGTGAGATTACCATCAATTTCAGAGACTAAAACTAGGAGAAGGGTTAGTAGAAAATCCTCACTTAAACTTTGTACTGAGTCGGCTTCACTTAGGCAAACCCTTTGGGGACCATGTTATGCTCACGCAGGTAGAAATGTACTGTTATGTGATGGTAGCTGGTACATCGGTATCACAGTGAGCTTATGAATGCAATGAGGATAAAATTGAGAGGTAAAGCAAGTTTAAACCAGCTGGTGGGAAGATTGTTCCTTTTGGCATGTGAGTCAGGTTCCGTGAGACAGTTTGGGGAAATTTGTCTGAAATTGTTTTGGGAAATGGGCTATCGGGTTTGCATTTGCAGACGTGTCAGATGTGAGGGTGTACTGGGAGAGTGCTTCACAGATGGGAAAAGATTTTGCAAAAGACTTGGAACTAAATGACAAGCAGAGAAAGGAATGGAGCTAAAACTGAACCAACACCTGCAATTTTGCATATAAAAACAAATCAGTAAACTTCCGAGCCATGGATCAAATCAGAAAAGATTAATTTCTGTGTATATTAGAAAAAAATATGGTGCTATCTCATTTACTTTCACCATCTTCATAAATGTGTGCCCTTATGTCAGCTGTAAGGGGGAGAGTAAGTGGCCTTGGACTGTTGAGGAGACCCCCAGGTGACAGAAATGGGCATGGATGGGGATGACCCTGTGCTTTGGGGGCATTGACCAGGCCCGTCAGGTTAGGTGGAAGTTCTCGGACTTCGGTCTAGAGCTGGTTCAAAAGAATATTCCCCTCTTTGTGCTCTCCATCTGGCTCTTACTCTGCTCTGCAGACCACTGAGGTTTGCAGCTAAGCCGGTGTTTTGCAGCTAGTGTCCATTTGCTTGGAAAGACTTCATTTCATTCATTTGCTGACAGAAATTTTCTGTATATCCCTTTTGATGCGTTCTGGGTCAGATGTAGAGACCAGGAGTGAACGGAGCCTGAGGAGAAAACAAGCAAGAAAATACCTAGGTGACAAGGGTGCAGCAAAGAAGGGATGACAAGTTGGGATTTTAGAGGACTATGAGAGCTTAGAAACTTATTGAAGGACAAGTTTGTGGGTGTCAGGCTTTCTGTGACTCTCAAGGGATGCATTGACCTGGACTTGGGAAGGAGATGGTTGGGGAGTGCTCCTCTGGGATGGAAGAACCACCTCAGCATCAAGCGTGGAAGCCACTGAGAGCAAACAAGTGGTTGAAGGTGAACGTTTTTGTCAGACTACGGATGGAGGAAGGTGTTTGGGTTTATTGGTGTGAAACAACTGAGGGAAAGAACAGCCACCAAAGCACTGAAGGTAACTCCTGCATATTCCTCTTGCGCCTTACGAGAGGATAGGCATTAAAACCAGGTACAAACTCTTGTCTCTTACGCATTGCCCGTCGCCTCCTGAACAATAACTTTGTCACTAACAACCTAAATTCCCACCAGGATCTGCATCAATTCTCAGAGCTGTTGCTTCTTTCTCTCAATAATTTACCTCTGTAATGGTTTTGCTGGGTTTTCCTGACATCCAAGGAGTGAATTTCCAGCATGGCTCTTAACAGTTGAGAGGCATCACAGGTTGCGTTGCCTGCTGAGACATGCTGATAGTTATTAAAACTTGCTGTCAGCTTGGATGGTCAAATCTGCAAACCACAGCACTCCAATCAAATATGCCTGGGGAGCAGGGGCTCCGAGCCCGCTCCTGGCTGCAGCGGGTGAGACCGTGGTGGCTCCTGACGTTTTGCTGGTCTCAGTTTTAGCTGTTAAACCATTGGGAGATGGCAAGGGGGGAACCCTCAAGTAGCTGCAAATGAAGGTGTCCCAGCTCTGCACCATAGTGTGCCACAAACAAACCAGGATTGCCATGAAGGGCCAATTTCATATTGGCTTCGATTTTTCATCTCATCTTTTGCTGACATTCCTTTCTTTCTTTTTTTGGCTTTTCTTGAACAGTATTTTCTGCTTGTTGCTTAAGAGAAATATAAAAACAACCTGCTACTATATGCTGATCTGTACTAAATTATTGTGAATGAATGAATATGTGTGTGTGTTAGAATAGTTTTTCAAGCTCAATGTGGGGCTTCTCTCTTTTTAGACGTTCTTATATATTTAAAGAGGAATGATGATATTCCTGAGCTTGAGTCCATGTGTTGACACTCAGTGTTCTGCAGCAGAGGTTCCCCCATTGATTGTATGCGATGGGTAAGTCCCACTTCACAGTCTGCATGTCCACTGGCCTAAGTCAAGAGGACAAGGTGGAAGAAGCAGGTGGAGTGATGAACATCCCTCATGGGAAAACTAGAGGCCCCGGAGGCTTTGCTGGGTTGCTCGCCTGTCATTCTCTGTTGAATGATGAGGAGAGTGCAAAAGAAATGATTGGCACATTTTTCATGCACATGTCACATCTTAATCTCCACATCTCTAGGGCTTTGGACTTAAATCCCCTTGGACTACAGGAGCTGGAGTAGGAACTGTGTGTGCATGTGTCTGCACGTGTATTTCCAAGGGTAGATTTTGGCACTTTAGCCTTAATGATTTGACAGAGATGTAATTAAATTGAACATGAACCACTGCTACTGTGTAGAGCTCAAATTAACCTCTACAGCATCTGATGAGCTTGAAATGTGTTGTTTACAGAAATCTCTATGGATTATGGATATGTGGAATTATGGACATGTGGCAGTTCACCTGTCAGCCACCTTCCCACAAGCCCCTTGGCTCCCACTGCCCAGGGAAGCTGCTCAGCAATGGTCAGATCAAGGCTAATGCCCTCAGCCCATTGCACTGTGCCTTGTCTGTGGGGCAGGACAAGCTGTAGGAGAGAGTAATGGATCACATTTGGGGAAAAACCTGTGACTTCTTTCTTGAAAACAAATGGATTTTCTTGTTAGCACCAAATTTTGATGAATTCTTGCACTCCTTTTGGGACAGGTTGTCTCAACCTGTCCTATGTCTTCATGAACGATGTCTTCAGGACATCATACAAGTCATTACAAAACAGTGGCTTAGAAATTGATTCAAGGAAGACATCCTTCCTTGGAAAAAAATCCCCTAATGAGGGTTAAAATATTTATACTACTAGTCATCTGCAGAGAGCAATTGCTTACAGATTAATGTGGTTCTCTAATTCAGTGTGTCCTTTTTTCCTTGTATATTCCCCTGGAGGTGTCACGTCCATCAGAAGTTTTTCATGAACTGTGAGCATTTACATCAATATCTGGCAAGAAAAGTAAGCTGGGAGGGAGAGGAAATCTGCTTCAGAAAGGGGAACTTTTGTGTCATTTTTCACCATAGAATGGTCCGTCTCCAAAGAAGAGGCAGCATCTTGATCTGACTAATAAGTGTAGCTTTTTATCTGTGTCTGCAGAACACTTGCTCTGTAATTTAGAAAGGACCTATCGGTGTGGAGTTGGGAAGAGGGAGAGCTGGAAGTTGATGCTGATGGAGTAGACATCGGGATGTGTGTGGATGTGCGTTAGGATCTATGGATCAGTGCACCTGGAGGTGGTTTTCTGTGGTTCTCCTGCACCCCCTTTGCATCCTAGGGCTCCTGCCTGAGTCCAGGGAGGTGGCTGCTGCTGCTGGATGGTGCTGCTCATGCCCGTGTTGGGAGGCAGGGAGAGCCATCCAGCAAGAGGAATTTCAGAGCAGCAGATTGTTTCAGGAAAAGCGAGCTGGCAAATTGACCACAAGTTCTTGTTGCTGCCGTAATTAAATAAATAAGCAAGCAATTAAATAGACACTGTGGCAGGCTCGGAAGCGAAACGGTCCCCTGCCTCCCTCCTCCTCCTCCTCCTCCTCCTCTCCGTCTTTCTGTAGCTGGCAGCGGAGCAGTGCTGCAATCTGGCTGCGTTTCGCAGGAGATGGGGCTAAATTTCGCAAGGAAAAAAAGGAAAACAAAAAAACTCCAGGGCAAGACGCAGTGCTCTCATTTCTGACATCTTAAGCTTGTCACAGACGCCGAGCCCGTTTCACCCAATGTGATTATCTCTCCCTCTCTCCCTCTGTCAAGGAGGCAGATGCCTCAGTGAGGCAAATATCGTCCCCAGCTTGTCAGCTGGATGCTATAAACAGAAATAAGCCTCTTGGAAAAACCTAAAATTATATTTAGTTGCAACTATGGGACGGAGGGAAAAAGAAAACCAAAAAAAACACCCTTCATATTGCAAGAGGGAAGAACAAAGCGCTTAGGCTGGCCCTAATCATCTGCAAATGTTGATGCATTCATTAACATAGCCTGCGTAAATAAAAGTTTTCCTTCTGTCATGCTTTTTATCGCTACCTAAAGTGTTTGCTTGCCAGTCAGGTTTCTGCAAGCCATAAATATTCAGCTTTTTCTGGAATAGTGTGGTTTTTTTACCCAGTATTTGCTCTTTTTCATCTAAACTGTCTCCATATGCCAGCAGCAGCCGCAAAGCCCTGCGCTGGAGCTGAGCCTTGGATAGCCCGCAGAAGCCTTATCTAACGTGCACTTGTTAGCTGGGTGGGAAAGAATGAGCCCAAAAAAATCACTGCTTTAGGTATGAAGTAAATTTAAACATTGTCCACTACTGCAGTGCCCGGACCTCTACTTATGTCGTGTTACTGCTCTGTAGAGTAGGCAGGAGTGGGCAGCAGAGATTAGCTATTAAGGCCCAGGTTTTAATAGCTTTCTATGCAGCATGCTGACTAAGCAGCCTGAATTGCCAGCGTCTTAAAGGCTGTTCAGGAGAAAATTGAGGAGACATTTTAGTGTTTTGCTAGACAGTTCAGTCAGCCAAAAAATGGGAAATTGCCTGATTGTTTCAACTCGGAGGGCAAAAAATGTTGATTTGAATTTTTATTTTTTTTAGGAAATGACGAAACCAATTTTTTTTTCTCTACCCAATTTGGTGGCCGTTGCAGTTTGGTTTTGGCAAACAAATGGGAGAAAGTTCATCTGTGCAGCATTGTAGGCATAAGCAGAGTGCACCTGGAGCAGTGCGGGCAGACAGGGATGGCCCTGGGCTACCTGGGATGGAGGAATGAGGGCAAGAGAAGTGAAGGGGAACCAAGGGTGCTGCTTTGTCCTTCAAACCAAGCTGACCCAGATGATGTGATTAAAAATAAGTTTTCAAAGTTCTCTGGATGTGCTGAGTGATCCAATCAGGGATCCTGGACTGTCATTGTCCTTGTGCAAAAGCTTATGTGGTCTAAGTGGCATCGTGGTGCCAAATCACTAAGTGTTCTGCACCAGAGATGCCTGACCCCTCTAATAGCTCTAATCAGACAGATGAGAGCTGGAAAACCTGGACTCAACTTACACAAAAGCTTTGAAATCCCATTAAAAAACCCTCCCCGTGATGGCACCTTTAAAAGCCAGGCAAAGGTTACAGCAGGGTTGTCCTTAGTTGGGCTGTTTCTCTTGCCTGTTTTGGATGCTGTTGCTGATGGGGTGTTTGGCTGGTGAGCAGGTGGTTACCAGGAGATGAGTTGGCCTGTCCTTGCTTTTCCCCTTCTGTCCTTTCCTTTCTCTTCCTCTCACTCCTCTGCTTGCCTGGGATTCACTGGAATTTGGGTACTGTTGATTACTTTAGTTCTCTACCCAGAGGCAGTCACTTTTATTTATTTTAGTCTTCTAATTTCAATTTCAGGATCAAAAAGAAAATAACATTGACCAAAAGGAATTAAGAGCAATAACTTTCTCGGAGAACTAAGACTTTGAAATTAATTTTTGTATTCAATTTAATTTCATGGGTGTACAGCTTCTATTACACGTAGGTGACTGGGTTGCAACAACTGTAGAAATATTTATTTTAAGTCTTGTAATGTGTTATTTATGAATGTATTATAGTTTTAATGATTCACTTACAGGACTATTGTGGCAACAGCACCTTATCTTAAAAAAAGGGAATTTGCAATAAGAAGTAGTTAATTAACAATAAGGAGAAGAATAAGAATGAACTGCAAAGATGCATACAAATTAGCAAAGCTAGCAGGATAATAGGTGGGCATTATGCAGGTTTGGATAGCAAGCTGAGAAACCATAACTGAAAAGGTGTTTTGTGGAAGCTTGCATTTAGTCTGATGTGCCCACATCTCATCTCTGACAGGACATTACTGACAAACTCCTTAGGCTTAGCAGGTCTGAACTGGGGAGAATTACTTTGGTAAAATAATATGAGATCCACCTTGACTATGTGTGTGAGAATGTGGGCAACTTAATGTTGCCTGGCTGCTTCCTGGGAGCTTCAAAATACACTTGTCAGATGCGAGATAATGTCGACTAAATATTTAAAGCTGTGTGTGCCACATTGTATTAGAGAGTAGCGTAAGGTTCTGAAAGGGGGCTAGATGCACTTGATTTAAACAGACCATTTAAATGAAGAAAAGTAATGATGTAATATTTTAAAGGAGGGGCAAACAGTGATGCTGCTTTAGACCTGGGCGTAGTGCTTGCCTAAAAGGAGAAGCAGCGAGGGCAGGCGGCTCCTGTGGTGGCTGGGAAGTCGTGGCGCCTCTGCTGGGTCAGAAGTGCTTTGCCAACCTCGCCCTGTTCCAGCTCCTGTTCAGACGTTGGTCTTTGGTGTAGATGTAGTCACGCTCAGGTCTGTGCTGATGAGCGTTTTTGCTTAATGCTTGAGTAAAAGTTAATTAAACAAAGTGCTGGCAGGCTGTGGGGAGACACTGAGCTTGCTTGGGTGATGAGGAGGCAACACTGGGAGAGCCCATTGGCAGCTGGAAGCACTTGGTTAAGCATAACCTGCCTGGATGCTGCCCTGTGCCACCTGCTCTAGGTGCCTGCTCGAGCGGGAAGGTTGGACCAGATGATCTCTAGAGGTCCCTTCCAGCCTTGAGGATTCTGTGATTCTATGATTCTATAATCTGCTTTCAACCTGACTCCTACAAAACTGCTTTTAATGCCTTCATCTCCTGTCCTCTGGCTAATTCCTTTGCTTTAGGTGGCTGTTTGAAGAGTAGCTACTGTGAAGGGGAGCTAGTTGAATGGATGTTACGAGTTATGAGAATATGTATGAGAATGGGTTACATCTTCCTTTTGCCTAAAACTTTAGGCAGATTCCTGTTATTTTTCACTAAGAATAAATGCATGAGGTTCAGTGAACACGCAACACGTCGGCTCTGCTCATGGAGTCTGTTTTGTTCACCCACAGCTACTTCAAATGCCCTTCTAGGCAACTGCCCACAGCGGGACACTTTGTATAGACATGATGGGAAGCTAAAGCCCTTAGTCAGATGCTATTAATATATGACATGCAAAGTGCTCCTGGAGACCAACTTGAGCATGGAGCTGTCAGATTTGGCTGCAGGAGGCTCGTGTTGGGCCTGTTACCTGGTGGCAGGGAATGACTTCTGATGGGTAAGGGCAAGGCCTGAGCCTGGGCTCCCCGAGCAGCCTGGCCCAGCAAAGCTGGGCTCCTAGGCGGTTGAGTCAGCCCTGTTGTCGCATCCTCAGCTGTGAGAGACAACAATTACAGCAATAATTCAAGGCAAAAAGTTGACAGAACCGTTTAATGTGTGTGAGAGTGACAGTGAGTCATCTCTGATCACTGTTGAGCAGCCTGGAGATCCTCAGACACCCAGGGCAGCCTCAAATCCACATCTGTGTGACAGCACGGGGCCAGGGGAGGCAGCTCAAAGTCACGGCCTCCTTCCTTAGTGGAGGTTTAAGCCTAAAACATCACGGCAGCCCGAGGCAGGGCTTGTTTTGGACAGGGGCTTTGGGAGGGAAGAGCTTTGTTTAGTCTGGGACTGATGAATTTCACCTTAACGAGACGATGTAGCTGCTGCTGCCCTGCTGAACGAGTTAGCCCAGGTCCCTTGTGAAACTGGTGTGAAATGCGGTGTTAAAGGCCGATGAAATTGGGAATCAGGTTTTACAAAGATATCTTGAAGGGTTTCAGTTCACATGCAGAGAATGTTGCTCACAGGAAAGTTACAGGTTAGATTTAAAAAGAGGCATATTATCCCCCAAGCTGCAACAACCTCACTTCTTAAATGAATTCTATGAGAAAGCTTGAAAAAAACTTCCCGCTTTCCAGCAGTCACCTAAGATACAAGTAGGGGTGGCAGCTGATATTAAAAGTACTCTAAGTGCTTATGGGGCATAAAGGGCAAGGAGCATTAGGAAAATTCCTTCCACTGGGGATTGGGAACAGGGTGAACACTGCTATGCACAGTGTCTGCAAAACGGGACGGTCTGCACACCTGTTTTCAGCTGTATGGGCCAGATTCTCAGCTCCTGCAAATTGCTGTGAGGGTCCTCTCGAATTTTCCATTTAACTGGAGCCGAGATGGACTGAGAGGCACCAGACTTTAAAAGCAACTAAATGTCTTTTCCACTTTCGAAAGTGTTCGAACCAACTTCCAGAATAAATGTTTTAATTTATTTTGAGCGATGTAGAGGCCCAGTAGGCATAAATATGGTAATGACACCAAATAGTGATTTGTTTTTAATATGGATGGTTTCAAAGCAGAGCAGAGAGCGATCGCAGTATCCCTGGAGGCAGCTCCGCGGCTCCCATCTGTGACACACAATAGCCTTACTTATTTGGAGAAGAGTGGCTCTCTCTTCCCCTGAAATAAAGACTGTCTTCTATATCCCAAACACTAGAAACTGAATTATAGCTCAGTTCTGCAGCAGTATGTTTCTTCTAAGGCACATGTTTATCTTGACCAGCACTGATACCTTTTTATAAACAAGAGGACCTGCATTCATGTGCTAGAATGTGAAATGTAGTGATTTTTTTTTAGTACCCTGTTGTTGCTTGCTGCTCAACAGGATGTTGCAGCTTGAGCATCTCCAGATCTGTGTTTTTCTGTGGTGCTGAATTTCCAGCTGCAGGAGCAGCTCCCGGCTGGCGGTTGATGAGATTGGAGCCATCCAGGACATCCCAAGCTGGGGGTCACATAGTGACACCTGAATTTTGGGCCATGTCTGTGACTTTGTATATTTTTTTAGTGTATTTTTCCTTGTCACTCTGCTCTTCCTTGTAGTCACAACGTGTCACTTGGGCATAAACCACTTGAGAGTTCACTGCAAGTTGGCAAAACTGTTCCTGTCCTCCCTCTGCCCATTGCTTCTCTTTGGCTGTTTCTTTCATATATCCTAGTAGCCCTTCAAGTGTCTTGGACTTGCATACCTGATTTTAAGTCAGCTAATATGAAGTTACTGCAATTTTGGTTCAGTTCATGCTCTATAATGAGTGTACTGCCCAATACATGGGAGTGCCACAATATTGCTTAAAAGTAAGTTAAGTGTTTGAGAATGGTGTCAAACATGTAAATGGGCACCATGAACCTGATCATTAGGGTGGATAGTAACAGGAAATTATCTAGTTAAATCATCTGCTAATTCTGCGTGGTGATTGTATTGATTAGCACTGAAAAGTGAAATGTCTCTGTGCCTGTGCAGCAAGTGCAGCACTGGTGGGGATAGTGTAATTGCAGGTGGAGTTATTTAAGGTCCAGAAGGATTTAGGTAAGTGCAGGGAGGGAAAAGGCATTTTCAAGCACAGCCCAGAGCTGTGTCAAGGGGAGGCTTCTGAAACGTGGTGCTTGTATTTCAGCAAGATTGAAGGAACAGCAGTGCAGTGTGTGCTGCTGTGTGCCATGCTGGATCGATGCACTTTCAGGTGCATAGAATGACTTAACCCTTCCAGGCCAAGCAACAACAGAGCTGGCTAATAGCAAAATATTCAAGGTCTGTTTTCCAGCCCAGTGTTGGCAAAGGGGAGAGTTAGAGATTTGCTGGCCTGGGGAAAGCTGGTCCAGCAGTGGCCTCAGCACTAGGTAACATGCTGGTAAATAGGGCAGAGCTTTTGTGTGGGCTGCCAAAGCCACTTGCAAGGGGAGATGAATTTGAGTAAAACTTTAATCCAGGAAATAAAACATGGCAGTCTTTCATTAGAGTGGTTTTTAAGTGAAATACATTGTGTTTGTGCAGTTGCGTCTATAGTCCTAATTTATAGAGCTTAATACTTAGCATAGTGGGGAAAAAAGACCTCCCACCCTTCAAATGCAGGGAAATGCAAAACCATTTCAGCAGATGGGTTTTGCAGAGTTTGTTGCTGCTCATCTGGCAGCTCTGAGCTCCACGGTGCAGAACCCTTCACCCACAGTTATAGGTGCTGTCCAAGGAGCACACGGTGCCGGCCGCTTCCCAGTGGGGCCAGTTACTTCCCAGAAGTGCACGGCCCCACTCTGCAGCACACTGGGGCTCTCCACTTTGAATGACTTCCTCTGAGGTGCGTTCTCAGAACAGCTTTGTCTGTAACGGGCTGGAGTTTTAAAACGTGCCATTTCTTGCCTCCTTCCTTTTGTTGATCTGTGGCGAATGAGCCAAGTAATTGGGAGGTGTCACCAGTCTGGTCATGAGTGGTGCTTCTGCCCTTGTCCCCTTCCTCCAAGTGCAGTGCTCAGGAGCTGCAGCCTCAGCCCTGAGCCTTCGAGGGTTTTACTGCTCCTCCTCTATTTCCCACAACGTTCAGCTGCTCGTTCTTTCCCATTTCCAGGAAGGATGCTGGAGGCATCACTTCATAATTCTGTCCACCTTTGTAGGCCCCTGTTGCTTGATCTACCTTGCGTGAGAGCATCCTAATATTCCATAAGTACTGACCTGTAGCTCTTGAAGTCTCTCAAAATCTGTCAACTACCTCCTAATTGCTGGCCCTTTGTAGCATTTTTTTGCCATTTTTTTCTCTATTCATCTAATTTTCACTAAATTGCAAGTAATGCTGTATCTGTCTGAGGTACCACGGCCTCTCCAGACGTTGTTACCGAAGTTGTTTCACCCAGAAGGACCTGGATTAGCTTAAAGAACTTGAATGCTTCATTTCCAGCACCAAAACAAGTTGGGGGCAATTGTGTGAGCTTGGAGAGTGGGTGGCCAATGCAATGGGACCAGACAAGCCCATAAGTGGTAGTGACTTTCATCAATATCTTAGCCATGACTGGAAGATGAGAGTGATCTCCTTGCTGCTTCCCTTCCTCCATGGGCTCTACAACTGCCTGTTGCATCTTCACACACTTCAGCTGGCCCATGTGCTGGTATTTGGGGCACCCTGCCCATACAGCTCCACTCACTGTTGTGATTGAGCGCCGCGCTCGTGTCTCCAGCATCCTCAATGCACGCGGGCGCCTGCACAATGAGGAGTACGCTGCAAATTACTACGTATGTGTGTGTGGAGCAGCCCACCTGCTTGGCAAGCAGCCCGCTCACGTTTAGTTCAGCAGATGGGAAAAGCCGAAAGCCACTCCAAGTACGCAGGGAAGCAATATTTACTCATTCAGAGGCAAGTGCAGCAATGTGATGAGCGGAGCTGTGGTTAAGGAGGAGCAAACATGATCTTGCAGAGCAAAAGCCCCAAACTGGTGTCTGGGAAGGGGGAAGCAGTGGGTTTGCTGATGGAGAGCAAGCTGAGGATGTTGTGTAGCAGCTGATGAGCAGGAGCATGGACCTGAGCTGCCTTAACGTGGGAGGCTGGAAAACCCTGCTGAGCATCTGCAGGAGAAGCGGAGCGATCTCTCCCAAACCAAGCTCTGAATGTGGGCACGGCAGGATCACAGTTGTAGGCAGCTGTGTCACTGAATAGTGGCCAAATTAGAGATAATCAAAGGCTATTTGGTAGTTGATGGATGCCTGGAAAGCCTAAGAAGTCCAACTAGATGCAGAAATGGTTGTGTACTTCTGAGCAAAGAAATGCATTCTCAGTTGAATGTATTAAAAAGAAATTGCTGTTGGATGTCATTGTCCTTATGATGCATCAGGATCTAAGTGAAGCCTGATCTTAGCTTGTCTTTTTAGAGAATAGCAGCCTATTACTGCTAGCAGTTAATTCAATTACTTCTTTAGGTCAAGGAGCATGTTCCATGCAAATAATTTTGGAAGATCTGAAAATAATTATTCTGCAAGGTTGACCCCAAGAAAATGTTTTTCAGAATTTTTTCAATGTATGAGAAGGTTGAAAAGTCCCCATTCCTTTTGAAAGAGATGTGTTCAACAAGGCTGTGGTCCCTTTTTGTGACACAGCAGGTGTTCATTTAAAAAAGAAGCTATTTCGCAGCAGAAAGTGGTTTCAAATCAAAACAGTATCTAAAACTATCAGTAAAATATTCTGTGGTGGTGGTGAAGATGATCGCGCAAACCTTAAGAAATTTTCTCTCCAAATGAAGTGTTTCCCAAAACAAATTTTGACTAAATAATTTTACCTACCTTTGTACCTTTCTTTATAAGGGATTTTTTTGGCACATATAGGAAAGAACTGTGCCAAAAAAAAAAAAAAAAAAAAAGATATCCATCTAAAGCTGGGAAGATAAATCTACCTGTGCACTTGCACTGGAAAGGATCCATGCAGACCTTGTCCATCCCTTTCCTGGTATTTTGTGGGTCTGTGTGCAGCAGGGGAGCCAGGCTGGAGGTCCAGCTTTGCACGGGCTCAGCTAAGCCCTGACAGCAGGACAGCGGCTCTCCAGCTGCTCACACAGCCTTTTACAGGGGCAGTTTCTGTTCACTGCTGCACAGCAGCCTAGGCGCAGGACTAGGATTTAGAAGAAGTCTTTGGGGGTGGTTTATGCTGCAGTCTCCACTGTGACTGCAGCAGTCCAGGGCTGTTTGCATCGGCTCTGCAGCTACCGGGGAACCTGGCCAAGCGTGGTGCTTGGTGTGGGATGGAGAACCCCTCGGAGGCCCAGGCTGCTCCTGCTTGTAGCCAAAGCAGCTGATTTAGGGAGAGTTTAGGAATCTGCACCGCATATTAGCAGTCATGGCAGAGGCTGAGCTCTTGGCTTTACCGTAAAGATTATTACTTGGGCATCACTGATCAATTTTAATTTGTGATAGCATGTAACATTTATGCTTTAAATAGCAATTTAGCCTCTTTTTCTCCCCAGAAACACACAGGAGCACTTAGACCATATAGTGCGGAATCCCTGAAGCCTCAGCTCCTAATAACCAGCTCAATCTAATTTAGATCAGCGGTTTGAAATGTTATTAGTTCACATAGTAAAACCCCTCTATTAGAGAAGGAATTTGCTCCTCCAAGACTTGTCTCAGCTCTTCCAGATAATTAGTGCATCTCAGAATTTGTGCTATATATATGCATGCCATAAAAGTGTCCTCTTAATAGCAATTCAAAAATACACACAGAGAAATAGTTGCCAAAGAGGAAACATAGGGTGTTGGTTGCAACATGGAGCAGCCTCCGTGTGTGGTGCGAGCTCAGTTCAGGTGGAGGTGAGACACAACATAAAAGGTTCTTGCTTTTATGGAAGCTTCCTTCCAACTTCCACACGGTTGTGTTGTGTTTTTGAACTTTGGTCGTAGTTGATGCGTTGCCACCCCAGGGTCTGGTTGTGGTGGTGTGGAAAAGAGAGACATCAGAGACAGCTTGTTGAGCAAGAGTTAGAGGCTGTGACTGCTTGTGACATCTGTTGTCACTGCAGAGGAGCAAAGCAGAGCTGGTTGAACCTCAAAACTACGAGTGTGCAGACACCTGGGTAGAGCTGGGCTGGGCACACGTGGCCTGTGGTGCCTTTAGGAGGATGTGACTGTATGTCAGCTCTAGGATGGCTCATTTTAACTAGCTTATGACTATTCGTGTTCCTTGAAGTACCCAATGAGACCATCATGTCGTACAGCTGGTAAACAGAAATCATACCTTAAGGTGGAATAAATGAGGGCAGAAGTAGTGCAGGAGAGAAAAGAAGCAGAGGGAATGGTTACTGCATAGGCACTTGAGAGTTTTGTATCAGCCACTGCATCAAGGTGTGTGTCATCAGAGAAAATCCCACTTTCCAACCCATTCCCTACCCTATGGGCACTCCCTTGAAGCAAGTTATTCTGAAGACAGTATTTTTAGTCTTGTCCCCATGAGGAGCTGAAAGCAACTTGATATCCTGGAGATATTTTCTCCAAAATATTTTCTCCAAAAGGGAAGAGCCAGCTGTGTGCAGGCCTGGGGCGCTGCGCTCTTCATCTTCCCTTCCCTTTTGTGCGTGGAGGAGGCAGAGGATGAAGGTGCAGAAAAGGCATCGCCGGTTCAATTCTCCACCCTACTGGGCAGGAAAAGACTTTTATTGCCAGTATCTCGTGCCTCGCTGCATGTGAAACTAAGAGGAACACAAGGAAGGAAACATGGAGGAGAGAAGCTCGCATTTTGGGTCATTCAAGGAGAGAAACGTCAAAACAGATCCATGGAAGTAGCAGACATTGATGTTCTTGTGTCGTATGGGCAACACTAACGGGAGCGTGGTGATTTCTCTTGCCTCAGTACTAAAATGTATTTACCCCGTGGATGCTACAGACTCCAGCTTACAGAGCTGCAACACCAGTATCCCAGGAAAAATAAGACAAAGCAGATTTTAGGGTTGTAGCTGCTGGGGGAAAGAGGCTTACTTACAGCTTTATTAAACTCCAAATTGTATCAGGAATTATTCTGGTTGCAGCCAGAGCCAAGCCCTATGGACAGGCTTGATGTTATAGTTTCTGGCAATTCTAGATGGGACTGAAATGAAGTTAGACATAAAAGACAGACACAAACAAGCCAGTGGAGTGTTCAGCTGATGTATTTATATAACACGAACTTGTTTGAATTTACCTTGAAAAACATTATGGTGCTAGTAGTCATTTTTAAAATGACTTTTTTCCCCTCAATAAGACAAGAAGGAAGCTGTATTCATATGGACTTCTCAGTAATTTTTTTTATTATTGTGGCTATTTTAAAAATAAGAAATATGCTGTAGAGGAATATTTAGTAAATTGAGTCTCCTGATGAAGGAAATGTAACAGCTTCTGCAGCTCTTTTATGCTGACCACTGAGCAAGCATTTTTCACACTTGCTGTAGACAGATTTGTTGCTTTTCCTGCATGTTCACCATTTCGTAAAAAAATGGGGTGCAGTAAATGAAAGAATTTCTTACACATCCACTGTGGGAAGTTCCTTGCACCATAGTGTCCAAAATTTTCTCCCTGTTTCACTCATGGGAAGACATGAGTAACATTTTGCTAGCTGGGAAAACGACTGCACAGGAGTCTTCAGGCAGGTGGCCAAGGCGATGTGGACATGCCCGAGCTCCATCCACGTGGTGGTGAAGCTGAGCGTCTGCCAGTCTTCTCACATGTCTTCTGCTGCCCATACTGAGCTTGAAGATGTCTTGTGATTACTACCCAAATTAGCTGATCTGAAGCCAGCTCATGTATCTGTGCATTGGACAGCAGAGTGTAAGTATATCTGAGGTCCTGCAGTTAGCACCAAGTCTGGAGTTGGAGGGATCATAGCATGGAAGGAGTGTTACTCTTGCCCCTTAATGTTCTCTGCCCTGCGTGGCCAAGTGTGTAAATACTGCTTTGGACTTTGAGCATAATGACTGAAATTTAGCCTTTGCCTCCTATTCTGGCATATTTGACAAATGTGTTCTTTATTCTGTTAGCAAAATCCTTTGAGATTTGTGATAGGGCAGGCTATTTCTCAGGTTCTAAAGTGTTTATTTACAGAATACATTGAATAATTATCCATCTATGGTTGCACGTTTGTTATTTTTAGTTGCTAGAAATGGACATTATCAGGTCATGAAAGCTTTTCACATTGAACTCCGTGGGTTTGAATTTTCCCTATGGCCCTAAGATCGATGGTCACAGAACTGAGAACCTGCTGCTGTCATTTCAGTGGCTCCACGAGTCTGTCTGGCTGTCGTCATAGCAGAGAAAAGACATTGGGGTTAGAGGATCTTTCTAATTTTATATTAAATTCCGTCTGCGTTCATGGCATTGATCCCGTTAAGAAAAGGTTTTAGCCGTTCTCCTCCAAACAGCGGTATCAATAATGTTATTAATGCATCGTGCTAGTAGCAAGGCTTTGTCAGAGCTGTAGTTCCTAGTATTGACTCCAGATGCTCCTGCCATGGTGTTGCTCTAAGGAAGCCTCCACTACAGCAGCTGGAATTCAGTTGAACTTGTGTATCTTTGTTGGCTGTAGTGTGTTCTTAAGTTTTTCAGTGTGTGACTGCGCACAGGGTGATAAGAGAATGCAGATGATGAACCAGGGAC
>JAUBOD010000117.1:5514265-5524461 GCA_032353885.1 Nothura maculosa
TGTTAGAAATATGTACTCTTCTGAAGGATCTCTTTTGGGCTATATGGTATATTCTTTTCCTATTAAAGTAGCTGAAAGATAGTAGGGACCAGACATAGCCTGAAGAACAGCTTTAATGTGCTGGGTGTTAACTAGTGTACCACCTCCCAGGGTATGCAGCAAAAGTAAACCAAAAAGAGCTGCTGCACAGCATTGCCCTGGTAAATGAAACAGAAAGAACTAGTTCTGAGGATCGACTGTTCAATCCAACCCTCAAAGTCGAGATATATGAGTCCTGATTCTTGAAAATAGAGCAATCTGTATGGGTCTAGTGGTGGTAGATAAAACACGAGCAAATATTTATTTTGGTTGACTCTGCTCACGTCTTCAGCAGTTGCCCAGGTGAACTACTAGCCATCTAAACTGAAAGAGGTAATGTGACTCATATCTTAATGCATAAATGGGTATGACTGGTTTGTCCTCTGCCTGCCTGCTTCCCCTGGTGTACTTGAGATGATGTCACTGGAGTCATCTGCTCATTATCAGTGGGCATCTGTACTCATCAGTCATTACCGTATTTCAGTACTGGAGAAATGGGTGACTCCTATCTGTCTGCCCATGTCTGACAGATTTCCCTAAGCCCGTTGCTATAAAAGCTAAGTACTTGAAAGATGAATGTGTCCCCTTGGATCGTGAAGGTCACTGAACGTGGATATCTGTGTGAATCTTCTAAGTGCTGCAGCTCCAAGCAGAGTCACTTCAAGCAGAAATGCTAGTGCTTGACGTGAGGAGAGTGATTGGATTTGTTCACTGCCATGTGTTGCAAGGCCACCACGGTGGGTGGCACAGGCTCTTGGGTGCTTTTCCTTCTTGCCTGTTTTTATAGTGCTGCTGACTGACCACTGGGGTCAGTCCTTGAAGCCCCCGAAATCCCTTCAGGGCGCTGCTCCCTGAAGCCATCGCATCCAACCTTCCTCCTGTTGTCTGCAAAGAGAATTAAATGGAAGTGTGACTCCCTTCCTCACCAAAATGTGGGGTCCCCATTTCATTTGAGCAAATAGTTGCTTAATTAAAGAGTTATGATTAAATTACTTTGTTCTACAGCTGCTTCTTTACAGGAAAAGTACAGGTGTTTAATGGTGTGGAGCCAGATTTGGAGTTTGTGAGCTGGAAGCCGGAGGCCAGCCCATGAGGTATTGCTAACCAGGTGACTTCCAGGCTTGATCACTGAAAATGAACCTGGTTGCTTCATGCTGAAGTGCTGGGGATGAGCATTGCTGTGGTTCAGTCTCAGTGACTTGGGGCCCTAGAGTCATGTTGTGTACGAGTACCACAGCATTTAAGGCTTGTGCAGTATCTTTTATAACCTCTTAGGTAACCAAACTTCCCAATGTGCACGATGGCCTGGCTTATGGCACAGGATGTACCTAACTACTTTGGGTTTCCTCTAAAGGAGGGCTGATAGTGGGAGACAGTGGTCTGGGTGAGGTCCAAGACGACTTCAACCGTGAGCATTACTTGAATATGGGGCATCTTGACCAAAAGACAAGGCTGAGCCTTGTGTAGCTGAATACCAGGCAGGAAGGAGGCTCTAAACAGCATCCTCTAAGCAGGTTTTACTTTGGGGTAAAATAGTGGGTAAAGCTGCCTGTGATGCCAGTATCAGAAGATGAGACTGCTGTTCTAGCCGCCCGTCGCTCTTCCTGACACCCTCTGGGACGTGCCCGCTCTGTAGCCTGGGCAAGGGCATCTATTTCTGGGACCGTCAGCCAGAGACGTTTTATGAGCACGGGGTTCATTCCACAGAATTACATGGCCCATTTCCCTTAATATCTGTGTTCATACCCAGCCTAGGCTGGAAAGGGCAAATCTGTTTCGTAGAGGACTGAGGTGCTTAAAATTTGATTCTCTCTACATTTTGAGCAAAACACAAGGCAATGCAGTTCTCCAAGAAAGGGAGTGGGTGCCTAGATTTGGGACCTTCAGTCTGATGTCCTCACTCTGGGGACCCTCAGTGCAGAGGGTCTTTGAGATGTGAGTATGATGCATAAAAGACCCCAAAAAAGACTGGGAAATGGTGAAGAAAACTGACCCACTTGATGGTAGGGTTCCATTAGCAGTTCATTAAGCAGAATTCTTTTATTTTTGTAGAGTTTTATGTATTTTAAAATCAACAGAGTTCCTGAGGGCCCCTGACTCATTCACCAACATTTTCCCTTTGGCATCTTTTCTCTAATATAAGAAGCCAAATGGACAGCGAAATGTATTGTCATACTAAAATGGACAGAAAATAGCCAGGTTACGAACTTTGTGGGATTTGTGGATTTCTTTGTTCTTTGGGTCAGGATCAAATGGAAAAAAAGTTACTGAGGTATTTGCTGACTTTAGTGGAATTTATGATAGAACTAGTTGAAAAGAGCAGTATTCTGTGGAAACTTGGCAGTGAAATTTCTGTGGAGCAGGTACACTTCTGTGCAGAAAAGGAAAGAAGATATGATGAGATGGCCTCCTCTAGTGGCAGATGCTTTCTGAAGATTTTTTTTTTTGAGTGTTTGGATGATGCATTGTTTCCTTATGAGGAAAATAGGCCAGAATAAATTCTGTTAGATAAGTGGTGAGAGCTCTTGTGTCTGATACAGGCTTATACTCAATCACAGAACTTTCCCGTGAGTTCACTGGATACAAATGTAGTGCAGGGCCAGCACATAATGTTACTAACAGGAGCGAAAATCTGACGGCTGTTAACAGCATAAAAATTCAGTTAACAGCATAAAAATTCATTTAATCCATTAGTGGTTTTCATTCATCTTCTACTAGTGCTTGGTGTAGCATATTGACTGTGGAATGAAAATTTGGGGAAAAATGTAGAAATTTGTGCTTTCATCATTTTTTCACAATGTTGTTAGCTTTTGCAGCTGTCTCTACCGAGCTTGAATAGGCTTTGGCAAGGATCATTCAAACACTCAAAAAATACCAACACTAACTACCTGGTGCATGGTATTTACTCATATAACTTGAGTGCGAGGATATATGGTCATCCTTCTGTTGAGTATTTTCTATCAATTCTATACATTTCCTAGGAAGTTAAAGTAAGCAAGGTTTGTACTATTATAAAATATAAACAGAAGTGAAGAATAAAATTTGGACAATTAGATGCAATTAGATTGTGACAAACTAATTATTTCCCTCCCCTTATCTTCCTCTGGTAAATAGTGAAACCATTTTTTTTCTATTAGAGCTAATGTATTTAATTAACAGAAATGAAATGACTGTTTTGTGGGCACTGATGGGTGTATTGATTTTGACTGCAAGTGCACGCAGGCTGCCGAGAGAAGAGCTTTTCTTGTAAGTTTTGTTTGCACAGTGTGTTTGCAAATGGTCCTGGTGATGCAGGAGCGGAGGAGTCGGAGCAGGTTGAATTTGGCAAGGAGGCACCGTCGTTTCCAAACCATCTGCTCGCTGCTGAACGCTGCATCTGCTGGGGTTAAACTGCCTGTTGTTGGGCCAGATTGGAGCTTGGGATACGTTGTGCTCGACCCTGACCTGCAAGCAGGATGTTAGTTATTGCCTCAGGTAGGGACGGAGCCACCGAGCGCAGCTCTTCGGGGCTGCTGGAGGGGCATGGGAGGTGGCTGCTCTGCTGATCTCCTCCTCTGAGGAGCAGCCCTTATCTCCTTGCAGTTTTCCTGTCCTATGATTTTTGCAGTGGGAATTTTTCAAAAGCGCTTTGGGGAGTTGGATGCATGCATTTTATGGAAGTGTGATGGGTTGGTGCTTTTACAGATCCCATCACAAATGTGCGCTCAGTGTCTCGGCTCTCTTCAAAGAAGCAGCAAGTTATAGGGGATTAGTCTGATCTTTAGTAAGTAATAAAGAGCAAGGTGAATGGTCACTCTAGCTTTAGGAATTGTGCTTTGTCCCTTGGAGCAGCAGATCTGAGTAGGGGTTGTGCTGCTCTGAGCATCTGGATTAGGCATTTGCTGTTTTCCTTTCCCTCTTGGTGCGTAGGTAGAGAAAAACATTTATGATAAAGATTTGCCAGTGTGATAGAAATTTCCTTTCCAGGTAGAATGGTTCAGAACCCTCACTCAGGGCTCATGTGAATACACAGATGCCTGTTTTTTGCTTCCTTTTCTTTCTTTCTTTGCCTCCTTTTTAATGAATGCTTGCTCTTGTCTTGGTCATCATTTACCGCTTTTATACGTGCTTTGGGGGGGTGCGATAAGAGCCGAGCCAGGCGTGGGGTCCTTCCTCTGAGCTGCTGCACAGCCGTGAAGCCAAAAGCATCGGCACGCGCGTGGACCTGCCGCCACCTCCCGGCATCCAGCGGCAGCGGGAAGCTCCCATGGCCCTCGCAGATGGAAAAGGCTGCTGAAGCCTCTGTGACTACAGTGCTGATATCCCAAAATATCCTGGAGTCCTGGATTGTCCTGGAGAAGCCCCGAGTAGTGTAGGAGCAGATAGTTATTACATCCAGGCAAGTCCAACACAAAGTTGTCCCTTGGAATCATCTCTGTTCTCCCTGCTGCTATTGGTGTTTGCTTATTATTTGTATTCAGCCCAGCAGAATAAACTTTAGCTCTTATGTTCAACTGTTTGAATTATGCAAGTATAGAAAATTACCCTGATGAATCTCATAGGAAATATAGCAAATTATCCTTGTGTGTTGTAGCTCAGACCATTGATTCTGACACCTGAATATTGGCTCTATTCTTTCCTGGCCGTGTGTTCAGATAAGCACGGGCCAATAAATTAATTGGCAATTTCCTGTGTTTTTTCCCATGTATTAGAAATGGAAGTGGCTCTCAATAACTGCTTTGGGATGTGTTAGTGCTAGGATACCTTGGATGATGCTTTAGCTGCATTGGCAGAGCACGTCTCCTGATTAGCAATAACACTGCTACATTGCCTTCGAGACCCAGGATCAGTTGAATATCTGCCTAGCAGCACCATGCTGTGTGACATGGACTTGGCCTTTAGGTGGATTTGCCCTAGAAGCTCCCCTAGCCATAGGTGTTTCCTTTCCCTTCTGCAGCTCAGTGACCTAACGCAGCTGTCAGGTTGCCTTGGCAGGTGGTTTCTGCCCTTGTGCAACGTACAGGACAGCTCGAACATGGACTATTCATTTTGCTTCACAAGAACAGCTCTTCCTGCTGCTTTGTTTTGCAACTTCATGTTCCTGAGAAGCTTTCAATAGAGCATGCAGTGTAGTATTGTTTTCCAGACACAATATAAATAAAAAGCTTGAGGTCCCTGCTTAGTCCATGCTTTCTGTTTTAGTCTCATGGCACAATGTTAGGACTTTGCTGAAATCTCCAAAGGGATGTCTCCAAAGAAGTTCAAGAATGTAAGTTTTTTCCAGACATGTAACAAAGTAATGCTTACATTTCTCTGTATTTGGCCCCATGCCTGAATGGGACTCCCACTTTTGCTGCTGAGTGTCCTTAGGGCACAAGGTCTTGTCCTTAATGCTACAGCCTGGTTGTGGTAACTATCATTAGGCAGAGCATGTTCTCAAATTTAGGGTGAAATCATAGAATTGTTAAGGTTGAAAGGGACCTTTAGAGATCATCTAGTCCAATCCCCCTGCACATGCAGGGTCAGTACAGCAGGTGGCACATCCAAGCAGATCTGGAATATCTTTAGAGGAGATTCCACAACTTCTCTGGGCAGCCTGTTCCAGTGCTCTGTCATCCTCACTGTTTCCTTAAGTTCCTGTGGAACTTTTGGTGCTTCAGTTTGTGGTTGTTTCCTCTAAATCTATCAGTGGCCACCACTGAAACGAGGCCGCCCGCTCCTCCTCGCTGCCTCTCTTGAAGTATTTACAGACACTGATCAGAATGTTTGCAGCCCTTAAGTTTCATATGCAGTAAAATTTCAAATTAAAACTTGCTATTTTCATTAAAATGTTAAAATTAGTATTAAATTTTGATTTTCAGAAAAGCATTTTGATTGCAGACCACTTCTTTTTAGCATACTGCCTTGCATGCGGATATGACCTGCTTAGCTAAGATGCTAGATGCTTGGCTAGCAGTGCTTGGCACTGCAGCCTTGCAGCTCACACCTAACTCGAGGTGTTCAAACATGCAACATCCTGGTACAAAACTGCTGCTGCCGCTGCTCCCTGCGATTGTGCCACCAGGTGGCACATCAAGTCAAGGAAAGAAGGCACTGATGCCTTCATTGACTTCACACAGCCTCCCCTTAATGACAAGGAACTGAAACGCTTCCAGACAGAGATTATTGAACAGATTCACCATTTAACATGTTTTTTTCCTTATTTTGCGTTGCATGCCATGGTTATTGGATCAAAATAAACAACTTAAAAAGATATCACAGATGCTTCTGGATATATATCAAAGTATGATATTTTAAAAAGTATAGAACAGAGAATAGGACAAACTGAGTCATTTTGTTTGTAAAAGTCAAAAAAGTGAGTGCCTTTGCTAAAATACACTGATTGCTGATAGGAAGAGCCTATGCAGAGCAATTGGCTTGAAAGCCACACAGGGCTTCATGTAATCTGCCTTGTCTGCAGATCAGAGCACCATGTTTTGTGTGTTCACTCTTCTTCTAAGAGGCCAGAACCTTTCAGTGATCATCTCTGCTGCCCTGGAAGCTTTCTGCTGTGGCTGCCATTGAGCGCTATGGTGCAACCACAGCACTGCTGAGACAGCAGCCCTGTGACCTCTGGTTCTGTTCCACGTTTACCCTTCCATGGTAGCGGAACAGCAGTGGCTTGAACAAGGCTTGAGCTCGTGGCCTCTTCCTGCCAGGCAAATGAGTTGGGTGGAGGGATTGGGTATTGGATTGCAGGGAGCAAGGTCAAGCCTCATTCCTTTCTCTTGGAGGAGAAGGCCTGAAAAGAAGGATTAATTTAAACAGGACATGGAAGCTTGCAAATTGGCTTTGAATCCCAACTACCTCTTTTTGAAGGACTAATCTGGGTTTATGTCTACAGATAGTTAGAAATGTTGTAGTAGCTGACATAATTCTTGCACCAACAGAGTCTTTGTTTTCGTATTTTCCATCCCCAGTATTTTCTTCAGGGTTATATTTCTAGAGAGTAGTCATCTCTAAACTGGCATTTGGTTAGGTTAGTACAGCTCAGCTGCTTTTGCTGTGTTGGGCAAAATAAGGCTTTCATCCCTATCAAAGACTGCTGAAGTTTGAATTTGTCCATGGATGGAGCTGCGTCCAGGATTTCATGTGGGATCTCGTGTACCCTCTCTAAAGGCGTAAAATATTCTTGTTCGTGGTAACATTCACTTTTTTGATGGTCACATCTCCCTGGAGAGTCAGAGTTCTCCAGGTCATTTTCTCCCCTTTTACTTGCAATCAACAGCTCCCAGTTTAGAACAGAAACTTTCCTCTAGTACCTGCAAGTATAATCCTCTCATTCTTGCTACTCCAGCCTTCAAGTTCATTCACATTTTCCCATTACGATGTTCTCCTCCTCCTCTGCATTGGCAGTGTCTCCTATTTACATTAGGAAGTTTCATGACCCCGTTGTTTGCTAAGCCGTGCTCATCAGGGAAAGCCAAACAAAATTAATCCCTAAACTGATCCTTGACAATCTCCGTGAGTAACTACCTACTGGCTGGTGTTTGTCTTTGCCAGGCACGTGTTACTGTTCCTCTTTCTTTCATGTCTTTAATCATTACTTCACATGCAGTGCGCGTGGTGGTGTGTGCCCCTGGTCATGGCCATGCTTGTGTTCACTCAGCCAATTCCACTGACCACCCTCCCTTTCACCTATTTGGTGTCCTCTGCAGGTCTATATTGGAGGTTTGGTTGTTTTTGCTTTATAGTTACATCTCTTAGCTCCTAAGAGTGGCTCACAGTGTGTCTTCCAGCTACCGGAGTGAGTAAATACAGCTTTGCTGTTTTGTGATTTTATGTAGCTGTGTCAAGGGTAGTAAGCCCTGAACTTGGGCACAGCACCATGCTAATATGACAACACAGCTTCAATTTTGGAGCCTTTGCTCTCTTTTGTTGTCCAGGGTTATCTTACTTGAACATTTTCAGTCACTTCTTGTGAACTCTACCTTCTTTCCTAACTGGATTTTGGACAGTCATTTCCCTGGCTTTCTTCTCTATAAGACCAAAATTATCACTGATAATAGTGCGTATCGTCCTTGCTGTTCCTCCATTTTCCTCTGAAATGCATACACCTATTGATTTATCTTCAGTTATTAGATTTTATTTTTGTCTTGTGTAAATTAAAGACAAGCGTGGAGATTAAACAACCTCTCAATCATCTCCTTCTTCCAAGTTTTTTTACTCATTAGTCATCTGCAGTTTTTATAATGTGGCAAGCTCCAGTGGGTATTTAATGGCAAATGTCAGCATGATTTTTGTTGATACGTAAGGAAAAAATTGTAAAAAGGCTTGTTTTATTACAAATCATACATTAAGTTCTTTTGCTGTAAGTTCTATACATGATACAAAGTTGCTGCTTTAGATTGGTGTTCTACAGAAGTAATAGATGCTGTAATCAAGGTAAGGTCTTAGCTGGCCTAAGTCAACAGTGCGCAGGGATCTCATGTTGGTTTATGCCAAGCAGCTCTCGCCATATCCTGAGTGCACACAGCAGTTGTAAAATCATCAGAGCAGATATCAGACACGAGGTGTATTTTTCGCTCGTTATTAGAAACATAAAATAAAAATAATTTTAAAAGGCAAAACCATTGGTGTGCGAAGAAAAAGCAGGTGGTAATAAGGGCCATCTTAGACACCGATTACGGTTTCGATAAGCTGCTCAACCTCTTACCCTAAAACCACAGAAATGATTCCAATTTCATTTAAACCATTCCTGAGATCGCTGAAGAGGGCAGAACATTGACGTTAAATTTTAATGAGAACTGTTTAAGTTTGGGGGGACTGTCATTACAAAATCCTGCAGGCTTTGCAAAAAGGAGGTATATGGACTGGTGCTTATGGGAAAAGAACTACATCTACGAGTAGATTAACCTTGTTTAGAAATCTGAATGAGTAAGCAATGCTGCTGTTGGCTTGCGACTGCTCATCGATAATCGACATGGTGACCTAAAACCCATCGACTGGAGGTCAGTGGTTAGATATCGACAGCACTCAGCAGGCAATTAGAGATGGGCTTTATTGTGTTCTTCCACGTGGGTTTTTGTTGTCTTCTGGTGAAAGTGGTGCCATTTCCAGGGAGGCAGTTCTCACTCAGACTTATTTTTGCCCAAAGCAGTTTTCCTGTTCTGGTACTGCTTTTTTACTGGTAGAAGTATATAAATAATTCAGGAGGACTTTACAGAACAGTTTCTGTGAGTATCAGCAATACTCCCAACTTGATTATATGCAAAGCAGGTGTAATAAACAGTAAACATTTGTTTAGCAATAAATTTTCTAAAATTCTGGAATTTATAGCAGGATTCTTTTCTGTATGCTTTCTGTTGTGAATTCCAAATGCATAAGAATTAATGTGAATTAGTAAGCACTGAAAATATTATTTGGAGAAGACTGCTTATTAGTAGTAAATTGACATGCTTCACTTTTTAGGTCCAGATTCAGTGAAGCATAAGTGTTAAATTCATTCAATGACTTCAAGGGCTAGACCTCAATTTCAACAGTGATTTTTTTTTTTTTAATCTCTAAACTCAGCCTCTGCAAGATGGTGCCTTTTGGGGGGTTCTTCTTAGCAAGTATCATGTGTTTGCGTTAGGAGGATTTAAGAAGTTAGTGCTCCAAGCTGTGATCAAGTGCTTTTCCTCATGGTCTGCAGAGCGGTGTATGCAGCAAGGCTGGGGCGTTGCACTGCAGAGCTAGGCAAGATGATGCACGTGTCTTAGTGGAGGGAGTGGAGACTCCCAGTGAAGAGGGAAGGGCCTTTAGTTCCTCCATACCAGCTTGTAATTGTCTGACCTCTGTGACCAAATCACATTAGAGACAGTCTTTGTCTTTGAAAGCTCATTCTGCTTCTAAATTGCATAAATCTTACTGATTTAACTAATAAGTGAGTATTGGTTTGAGTTGCTTTGCTGAAGAAGGACAAATTAAACAAGGTCTCAATTCAACCACAGAATATTCAAATTCAACCCTTGATTAACACCAACTGTGGTGGTTTTACTCTTCAAAATGGTGTTGTCAATGGTTGTTTTGGCCCCAACTAGTATATCTTATTAGTAATTTTCACTAAATTCAAATGTCAAAAAAAGTCCTTTCCGAAAATGTTTGAGTAGAGATTCAAA
>JAUBOD010000117.1:5524561-5549478 GCA_032353885.1 Nothura maculosa
ATATCTTATTAGTAATTTTCACTAAATTCAAATGTCAAAAAAAGTCCTTTCCGAAAATGTTTGAGTAGAGATTCAAAACATCAAAAGCTGTGTATGTAGTGACTATTTCAGAATTGTTAGCAAATGTAAGCGCTTGTTAATGCTTTTTGTACTTGTGACATTTATGGTACATCAATAATGCAGCTTATTTTTATAAAACAAGAAAATATGATACACTTTCTACCTCACGAGTGTTGTTGAGCTATTCCTGTTGCAAAATGCCTTACAATAAAAGGTATCAACCAAACCGAGCACAGGCTCCTATGCCTGGTGTAATGTACCACGGTGTCCTGTTACAGGCATTCTTTGTAATTCTAGGAGACAGTAAATAAAATTTGACACTCAAAAATAATAAGTTTAAGTAAATCATGTAGGAGAAGTGTACATTTGTGTCCAAGAAATAGTTAGACGTTGCCAGAACAATAGTGCTACATAATGAATCTTTAATGATCTCTGAAAGTCATAATGGCCTGTCACTAATGCCCATTAATGATCTCTCTATACCACGAGTATGGGTTTGATGTTTCTGGCCAGTACCTTAGAGAATACTTTAAATATGCCTTAAACTTTCTCTGATCTGCTCCCTGTGTGTCTGCTCCAAATGTAGACGGCAATTGTCTGGGTAGGAGCAGCTTGTAAGGAAGCATGGCTTTGGGGCTAAGGAAGTCTTATTCAGGTAAGATGTATTTAAGCAATATTTTAAAAGGAAAATCTAGAAGGTATTTCCTGGCAGTAGTCTTTTGTAGAGCTGATAACCTATGTAAAGAAATTAAAGCTTAATATTTATTCAAATAATGTGATAGTTCTATAACTGCGTCAGTTTTCTTCGGATATCCTAAAACTACAATATTTAAGCAAGTGTTACTGTTGCTACCTTCTGTTTGGAAATGTAGATATATTGAATATGCTACTGAATTGTCAAATTTATTCTATTTGATCAAAGTGTTTAAAATGTAGCACAGTTTGCTTTCATGGCCTTTTTAAGGTCTAGGATTCATATTTAGTAAATCTTGTACACAAGCCTTGTATTGGGTGTAAAGCTAATTCTTGCTTGAAAGGAAGAAGTAAAATCCAGTTCTGTTCTTATTGCTTTGTATGGGAGGAATGTGCTAACATTAACAAAACCCAGTCTTGTTGCCTTGGTTGTGATTTGAAAACGCTTTAATACTACAATAATAGCATTTCTGTATTCTTTCAAATATTTTAGCTGAAGGATCACGATACTGTAACTTATTTTCGTTAATAGTGAAAAAGTATATTCTCAGTATTTCTTATATGAAATGATCGGATTACTGGAAGAACCAACGTCCTATGAGTAGAGGAGAAAAACAGATCCAAGGACACTTGGAAAATACCCCAAAATCAAATGATAATCTGATTAGCAGTGCGTACAGAAGGTTAGATATTAACTTTATTCTCTAGAACGTATATTGTTCTTTATTTGAAACAGTGCAATATAATCCATAAACAACTTCTATGACACTGCACGCGGCATCCATGTTTTTCCTCCTTGTAATTAATCCAGTAAACGTAAACAGCCGAAAAATAAGTTTAGCATGTGAAATAAATGAACTGCAATGTTTTAGATTTACACAGTGTAATTTGTTAATACGTAACCTGGGTTTTTAACTACTAAATGCCTGGTTCTTTTGTGAAATCAGTGAGTTACGGTTGCATGAGAGCGGTAGAGCTGAGGCGGTTCTGAAGGAATCTCGGTGTTTGCAGGAGGGCTTTTCTTTAGCTCGTGTCCTAGCCGCAACACGCCAACGAGGTGAGGAGGCAGGGAATGATCCAGGGGGAGCCTCGGCATCCCCTTGGGACCTGGAGGTCGGCAGGCGGGTGGACGGAGCGAGGCCGAGGGTCTGATCAGCACCGCGGACAGCGCGGGCCGTTCAGCACCATGGACAGCGGGCGCCGATCAGCACCGCGGACAGCGCGGGCCGTTCAGCACCGCGGACAGCGCCCGCCCGCAGCTCCCCTCGCTGCCTTCCTGCTCCTTAGGGTGCTGTCCCCGCGTCTGGAAAAGGCAGCAGGCGACCTCGCTGCGGCAGCGACAAGAGCTGGCTCTAGGTGTCCCTCTTGCCTCTGCATTTCAGCGCTGGTGCCACTTTTTGGGGGCTGCTACTGGAAGTCGGGGCTGTTTGGTCCTCCGCATGCTTCCTAGGCAGGAGACTTGGCCTTTTACCCAAGGCCTCCCGAAGAGGCTTTGCATGAGAACAGTTTGAGTGGAAAAAGTTTTAAGTTATGAGGTGTACGTTAAAAACATATGTTTCAAAGATGTGAAGTATTTAAGAAGTATACGTTTAAGGTATAAAATATATGGCAGTAATGGTTTCAAAATAGGGTCTCTAAATATAGACATTTCACGTGTAAGCTAGGAAGGGGAAGAAATTAGCAGCTTTCCTCTGATTTGTGCCCTGGCATTTGTGCAACTGAGCATGGTTGAATCAAACATCTCGATTGGCTTTGTGTTTGCAATTTAGGGAGACACAAAGAATATAGGCCTGTGTTTAAGTGCCCATATTGTGTCTATAGAACTCGTATTTGCAGAGGCTTGAGCAGAGGCTTCATTCATGCTCGGCATGTATGGCTGGGAAAAGCTAAAGCTATAAAATCTTAATATTTTATTTGTAACAACTTTTGCAGGTTAAACTTCTGGCTTTGTGTTGATTTACAATTGCAAATACAGCTACAGTTACCCAATCTCTGCACAAGCAAATGTGCCCCTCTCATAAGCAGGAGAATAATAGGACTCATCTGAGACAGCTTCATATCTATTCCTCTGATTTCTGAGCATGGTAGCAAAATCTTTCCATACTTTCTGATGAGGTCTAACTTCCCAGAAATGTATCCAGCCGACTAATGCGAAAATCAGGAGCAGTAGCAGATGTTCTGCTATCAGCCGCCTTCTCTGAATTGACGCCTCTGAATTTCTTCTAATTTGCTGATGTATAATTTGCACACGCAATTGTTCTGGTCTTCATGCTTTGGACCTATTTAAATCCAATACAGTGAATGCTGGTTGGTGGTCTTTGTTCCTGTTTTGCTAGCTAGTGTTTCTTTTGAGTGTACTTCTATTTATGATATCTTGCTTTTTCCATCTAAGATTTCCCATGTGACTTACAGATGTCATCCTTGCTCTGCTCTTAATAACAGCAACCTGAAATTGCCAGCCCATAAGGCAACCTGGAAGGTATGTCTTAGATGTTGGGGAGGATGAGTGATGTGGTAGTGACAATCCTTGGCCAGTTCTTATATTCACATTTATTACTGAGTACTGCCAGAAACATGACCAAGCTCGGTGGAGGTTATTTATTTTTGATGGTCTATTTTAATTCGTAAGTTAATCTATTACAAAGATGGTATGTAGAAAGCATAAGATAGCAAAAGAATAACGGTCTGAGTCTCCTCACATCTCCTCCATGGCTATTTCAGTGAGGTAGAGGCAGTGTTTTCCTTTATGCAGTTATGAAAATGGTGGTGCTTTTTGGATGGAGATGAGTTTAAGTGGGGAAGATTGAAGCTGGAGACGCCTTCTTCTCTTTCTCTCTTGACTATAGAGCCAAGAGAGTTGGCTGAGGTGAGTGTAGATAAGTTTTATTTTTATATCACTGAATTTAGATGAGATATACTTTACCATCATTATTAACTGCTGAATAGAGTGTAGAATCTCTAAGTTTTAGCTTGTGGGCCTTTTCCTAATCCTCAAGGTCACATCTTCCCTCTGGCATTATGGATAATGAGACCAGTGTTTTACGCTCAGGTAAACTGGTTCCAGTTCCATGACAGTGAGCAGAGCAAAGTCCCACTGGGCGCTTTTGCATAAGCAGCTGCCCCATGAGGTGTTCCAGCTCCTGGAAAGCACTGTCTCTGTCCAAGAAACGGTACCTTGACACAAAGTCCCTTTCATTTGTGACTAATTGTGTTCGCATTTTCCTTTGAACTTGGTGCCATAATCTCTGCAGTCAGGTCAAAGTCACAGAAGACTCTAACCAGGCTCTTCTCATTCCAGCCCAGATCATTTGGTTTCATTCTTACAGAACAGATGGGTCTCAGATCATTAACACAGCAACAGGAAGCAGTAGGCTGGGCATTCATCCCATGGCTGCAGAGGACTGAGCTCTGTAGTCTTGGGAAGTCAAGCAAAACTTGGGCAAAACTTAACTTCTAAGTAAAGCAAAAACTGTCGGTTAGAAGTCGATTGAAATGTTTGGGTGCAGGTGACAGGAGGAAACCTTGTAGAGTCTCAGACTCAGTGGAGACCCAATGAATGTTTGGTTCTTTTCAAGCTCTTGACAGACGATGAATCAAATCTTTGATGGAGTGGGAAAATATCTGTTTGAGTAACAAATGTGATGTTCTCCAGGCAACTTGTCCTGAGAAGGACTGTTTATGGTATTTTGTAATGTAGTGAAGTCACCTTCTGTTAAGTTTAACAGTGGCATATAACCACATATCTGCTGTCCCATGCTGAGAGATAAATATTTCAGGGATGATACACTGTCATTTAAACTGATATTTCTGAGCGTTATCATGATGTGAGGGGCATGAGCAAACCCCTGCATATACTGATGTGGGAGGATCTCGAGCGTTTTTGCTGTTGCTTTGTGGTGGGCAGAGAGAATTTGACCATTTGCTGCTGTAAGTTTCTAGCTCAGGTAGAGCACCTGGAGACAGCAGAATAACATGTTCCTAATTTGGGAGCGTGCGGAGAGCTGGGAGCTGATCTCTTGTGTTTGTTCTGTGACCTTTCCCAGGTGATTGGCACTGATCTTTTGTGCACCAGATAGAGATCTTTTGTGGCTGACATTTTGAGATGACTGAATATGGATTAACCTAGGCAAAACTATTTCTGTTTTCTGCCTTCAAACAATGCCCTCCTTTTCCGAAAACGGCTGCTCCACCAGGGGACATGGTCAGATCAAATCCAGTTTTGATTGCCACAGTGCTCTGAAGGCATCAGAGTTCACAGCCAGGAAGGGACATAGAAAGTGTAAGTTTTCTTTCCTGAGAATCTGAGAAGAAACCAAGGTTCTTGATCTCAGGTCTGTTGGCTCTCCTGAGCATTTAGCAGGGAGGGTGAGTCACAGTGAAGAGGCCCCAGTTCTTGTCTGAGTCGGTGAAACTTGTCCTACGAAACATGTGCAGATCTGCCAAGAAAACAGGATCAGGATATGAGAACCTTTTGTAATGCGTTAGGTGCATAATTATTTTTTAAATATCATGGTAGCCTTAATGAGCTGACTCACATGCTTCCAGATAGGGATGCGCTTCTCTGTTTTGCTGGATAGGGGCCAGTTTCTGCACATCCAGCTCTATACACCACAGATTTACTCTGTAATGGGGAACATCTAGGGTGTTGGGAGTAGTGATTCTGCCATCAGAGAAGACAGATTTGAATTAGACACCTGCCCCCTTGGACTGCGACAGACACTGTGCTTTCATATGTGGAGTCCCATCAACCTGTGTTGGTTGTCACAGGAGTTGACACAGGAACTGGTGTCACAGGCATTTATTTATTTATTTTTTTCCTGTCTGCACCAGTGCCACAGGAATTTATTTATTTATTTATTTCCTGTCCCTAACAGAAGAGCACAGCACACTTTTGCAGAGATGCACGGTGCAGGCTCATACAACAACATCTATTTCACCACTTACAGGTGCCTTACTGTCTTGGCATGAAGGTACAGAAATACAGCTGGTATAAAGCTGATTATTCAAGTGATTGTTTACTATTAAGTTAACTTAATGTGTTTGCTATTGAGGTTAATTTTAAGGTGGTTCAGTTGGTCTTTTACCTAAAGTATCAGATTTGAGCTCTTGGTCAGGAGCTGCTTAAAGGCCAGGTTCTTCCACTTAGGCAGTTATCACCTTGCATTTAACCATAAATCTCTAAATCTGGGACAAATCTGTTGCCCCAAACAGAGGGTAAAATGGCTTTCATGAAGTAATGGACTGGCCAATAAAAGTGTATTTTTCCTACAAAAAGCAAGTAGAGAGCATGGTGGCGTTTCACATCCTGCAGAGCCTCTGGCCAGCCACAGAGCTGGCTGCCGAAGAAAGGCTGAGTCATTTCCATGGGATGTCTCGCGGAGGAGCTAAGTGATGCAAGGCTTGGGTCTGAACAGCTCTGTTTCCTGGAGAATTGTAATTCTGTTTACTTAGAAGAGAAAAAAGTCACTGGGGGCCTCAGTGCTGCTGTGTCATCCCTGACTGGATGAAGTCTTGTTTATCTCGATCTGAAAAGGGAGAGCTGTGATTTTGGTGGCACTTTTAAGAAAATAGTTCTTAAGTTGTTGGGAGTACTGGCAGTATAAATAGTCCCTGGGCTTGATTCTGAAGCTCTTTTTATTTTGCCTATTCCATGACAGCAGTGACATACCACTCAAGGTATCACAAGAGCCTGGCATCCCGTGCCGGGTAAAATTGGTTGTTGCACAGACATGACTTCAGTCTTGTAAATGTAAATTTGAGGGCTGCATGACACTGGGTTGAGGTGAGTGGGCTTGTGAATTTTCTTCTGCTTTCTATTTTCATTCAGTGTATGTTTTACCCAGCATCTACCTATTTATATAGGACCTACTATAAATCTCTAGTTCATCTCTGTTGCTTTTCTATAGAAGAAGAAATAATTGAACGTACTAACGGAATATTTTGACCAGAGGAGGTGTCGGTGAGCTGCTACTTTATGGGAACATGTCATGAGGATCATTAATGCCTCTACCAGGCAGGAAGTTGGGTCCCTGGGTGAGTGGCGTGGTGCCAATCACTGGGTTACTTCAGCAAGCAGCTGGAAAGCACTGTCTCTCCCACATGCATTTCTGCCTCTGACAGCAATACTACCTCGATATGCTGCTTTACACTTGATCACATCTGTTGACATTCGTGTGCCGAGGTAGGATGTGTGATCAGTTGGGTGGAGAGGCAGCACATTGGCTGCAATGGGCACCTCTGCACCTTGTCAAAACTTGGGCTTTGTTTCATGACAGTATTGGCCATGGGCGCTCGGGAGAGATTCACACTGATAGAAAACAGCAGCACCCTGGGACCTGCCACAGCACAAATGATTCAAAGAGATGGAGCATTTGGTAGAACAGCCAATAGTACCAACCTGTGTTTTGGGCTAATAATGATAGTGTTGGGTGCTTTTTCTTGCAGAAGTCAGGCAGCAAGGATGGCATATTTGTTTTGCTTGAAAATCACATCCCATTTTAGTTTGAGAGCTGATCCTCTCAAACTGGTTCAGGATGCTGAATTTGCAGCCTAAACCTCTAAGCTAAACCAGGCAACTTTGACTACTTGACAGCAATGAAATTAATGCTGGGTCAGAGCCCAGCTGCAGGTCAGGAAACTGCCCTCTTCCTGACAATAACTGTGCCAGATCCATGGTCCTGCAGATCTCTTCTATCCTGATTTCTTAAGAGATGATTAATTCTTGACTGAAATGGAGCTGAAGTTTTACTCTTTAGCTTTAAGTCCATCTGACATATGTTCTTGTTGCCTTCTACATTCAAAAAGTGGCTTGGAATGCTGTTTATTTTATTTTACCTGTTTAGCAAGGAGGGGAGTGCACAACTCTTGCTGTTCAAACAAAATAAAGATGTTTAGGTTTTTTGTATCTGTAAATTTGAAGCAGTCCGAAGACCAATCCTGTACCAAAGGCATTTTCCCAATAAGATCTCCATTTTCATAAGCCATTTATAGTAAATGAAGACATGTTTGTAGGAGTACCAATAGATGGAGAGGCTGATCATGCAAAAAAATCTGGATGACTGTTTTTTGAAACTTAAATCTGATTATGCATATATGCTATTTTTGTTCCTCTCTTTAGTTATCTGTCAAGGAACATTTATGCAAATGAATTTTCTTTATAGATTTTAAGGAAGCAGACTTGAATGTTGTCATAAAAAAATCATAAATACTGTTTTTACATACTTCTTTTCCTCAGGTTTTTCAAGGTAGGCTGAACTCTAAATTCTGGTCATTTGTTCTGAAAATGAACTACGTGATGTAAAGGATAGATTACAAAGAGGTAGCTCCACTTTGGTCTTAAGATCAAATGCTGCATTCTATGCTGAATCTTGATAAAATAATATGTGAGCCTTCGGAAGATCAGTCTTGTGACTATTCAAAGTGGAGCGATGTCAAAATTTATATTCCATTATTGGCGAATTGAGTAGGATGAGTTATTGCTAATAATATCCAACTGGCTGTCTCTTGGGTTGGATTTCACGTGTTCTTGTGTGAGCTGGTAGACGAGGGTAGTGGTGGAACTTGTGCATTACGGTTATTTTTACTTACTGTTTTGCTTAAATAAGCAATTAGGAGTGTTTATTTAATATGAATATTTGGACACCATAAAGTGCCTCATAAAAATGAAGGGAAGTATAGGCATGTACGTATGCGCATGAATCTTAAGGGAAAAAAAGGCGTTTTGGGTGGGTATGTGTGACTGCTGGCTTAATATACTCTATCAACAGTCAAGGTCTCGGGCCGTGATGGCACCGATTGTGATTTCAGTGGGACAGTATCTTCAAAGTTTGTACTTAATGTGTGTTTCTTTGGTAAAACATGAGGACCTACTTTGAGCTATTTCTAATCCTATGACCGCATATAACTGCAGAGCTGTGGTGACCTGCACTTTGAGCTTTTTAAAGTGAAGAAATAGGGCGATGTGGTCTTTTCTGTGTGCGCCTGTTCGAGTGAGGTGCAACCCAAAGAAGGAGGAGAGGATGCATGGTGTTTCCATGGATGTAAGAGGAGGAGGGAGCAGATACACTGAAAAGCTTGGCAGAGGCTGAGATGTGAAGGAGTGTGGTCACCTCATTGAGGCAGAAGTGCCCTCCATAAAGTGCCTGCTGGAGAGTCTAGGGAAGCCCTCACAGGGGCTGAGGACAGTTCATTCCCAGACTGAGCTGGCCGATAGTTTCTGCATCCCTTCCGAGCTCAGCTGCACCAAGGAGCCAGCCCACAGGATATACCACCCAGCTGCAAAGTCCTCAAGCACCTGCAAGTGCCCTCTGCCTCCAGGATAAATGGTTTGGAGAGCTGATTGCCTTCAGGGTTACATGTCTCTGTATTCGCCTTATTGAGAGACTCTGGCCATGGCAGCATGATGTAGAGCAAAGGGAGAGGTTGCAGGGCTAGGACGGGGCCATGGACAGATTCTATGTCCACCACCACGTGGGTCCAGTATTTTGTGCTTGCTTGATCCCGCCTAACTTGAGCCTGGCAGCCGTGGCTTTGCCCTACTGGCCCAGGACGAATAAACCCCATTGGTGTGAGAGCATGGCCAGGGGACTGAGGCAGAAGGAGGTGAAGAGAGCAAACATGGACAGTGCAAAGAAACAGGTTTTCTGCTGTCTGCTAGAAATCCTGCTCTGAGAGCAGGTGGGGAGCCGAGAGAGAAAAGGAGAAAATGGCAAAATGCCTCTCAGGAGTTAGAGAGGCAGGAGGGGAGCAATCCTGCAAGGCTGGGGCAAAAGCAGCTTGTCCTCAGCTCTGCTCATATCCCAGCACTGCATGTTTGCTCCTCGTGTATTTTGGTGCCTGCACCATTGCAGGAGACAGTGCAGGGACCAGCGGGACCCCCTGAGCAGCTGGGGGGCTCCATCCCCTGCCTGCCATCACCCCACTGCCTGCTGCCCCTGGCGCACAAAGAGCTGCCGGGCTCTGCCTGGCGCTGAGGGAGGAGGAGGAGGAGGAGGAAGAGAGGGAGGGAGGAGAGGGTGGTGATAAGGGGCTTGCTGCGTCGCCTCAGATCTGGAGGCAGCGCAGCTCCCGGGGAGCGCGCGAGCTGCCTCCACACTCCTGCTGCTGCAGTGGCGACGTCGGGGCAGAGCCGCTGTTGACACAAGCGGCACCCGCGCGTGTCGCCATGCAGGCGTCCTCGGCAGGGAGGCTGCGCTGCCGGCGGCACCTGTGAGGAGCTGCGGGAAGAGCCTCTCTGCAGCCTCCCCACTGCCGGCGGGCTCTGCTCGAGAGAGAAGAGGCAGCAAGAGCCAGAAGCCGCTGCAAGACGACGGACCCAGCTGGTGCCTCACAGGTGTTTGCCGGGCGCTGGATGGGGAGGCTCGGGAGAGAAGTTCGCCGGAGGAGCCGGGGCCGGGCAAAGATGCCATGATCTTGCAGCAAGTGGATGTGCCTGGAGAAGCTCGCAGCAATGCCCGCCAAGTGAGCTGCTGGGTATCCTCCGACAGGCGCCTCTCGGCCCGCCAACTTTCCCCTGCCCGAAGTTGGGAGGAATAGCGGGAGCCCCAGGGCAGCCCCGCGGCATCGCGCGCCCCGCGGCGGGGCCTGCGCTGCTCCCGAGCCGTGTGCGGGGTCGCGATGCTGGCTGCGGCGCCCGCGGCCGGCGAGCAGACCCCGCGCGCCTGAGCCGGCGGGGCCGTGGCGGCCATGGCCGCTGCCATCGCCAGCTCCCTGATCCGCCAGAAGAGACAGGCCAGGGAGCGGGAGAAGTCCAATGCCTGCAAGTGTGTCAACAGCCCCAGCAAGAGCAAGGGCAGCTGCGACAAGAACAAGTTGAACGTGTTTTCCAGGGTCAAACTCTTCGGCTCCAAGAAAAGGAGGAGGAGGCGACCAGGTTGGCCAGGGCTGCGTGCTTGGGGGACTGGGAGGCGGTTTGGTTTCATTTAATACCACCTGTGATGCGTGCCGGGTGTGGGGAAAGGGAGCCTGGGCTCTTGGAGCTGGTGAAATGAGAATTAACATGCAGGTGTTGCCTCTCTTGGCTGCGTGATGTGGTAGACGTGGGTAGCGATCTCTTCCTTGCTCATATTCATCTGTTTTATTTGGGTAGCGCGCACCGTTGCTTTCTGCCTCACTTGCACACACGTGTCCGCCCATGTCCCTGTAACTCAGTTGTCTGTCTCCATTGCACATACACAAACACACGTGATTTACTTGCTGGGGAGATGCTAGCAGGGAGGCTTCCCCGTGCACGCTGCCTCTAGCTGCCTGTTCCTCTCTCTGTGCTGGATAACTTAGCAGTCCCCATGCTGGGCTCTGCCTCTCTGCTTTGCAGTCTGCCTCACTTTATATGTGTGATATTTGCAGGAAAAGAGGCTTTTGGAGTTACGCTTTGGTGTCCTGTCCCATCCTCAGAGCATCCCACTCATGCAGTCCCCATGCCAGGGACCGGGCATGAGCGGCACAGGCACAGTGGGATTTGCCCAGGGGAGGTGCAGAACCTCCTGGTACCGTTGTTCCTGCTCTGCTGTGCTGAGACCCCAGTGCTGGGAGCCACTAACCTGTCTGTGCCTTTCAGCACTCACAGAAAGGGGCCTCGCTGCAAACCTGCAGGCAGCTCCGTCACTGCTAGAGAGCCCGAGGGGCTCTTGGGTTCCTTCTCTGTCATTACACTTATTAAAGGTTGCTCATAGGAAGCAGTAGAGTTGTGCAAACTGTTGTGAGCTTTGCACCTTCAGCTCCTATTGAAGCAAAGTGTAGTAGCAGAGCACCCCTAATTTCCTTCATTATGAACCCAAGGAGTCTTACCCAGACGCGGGGAGTTTGCATCGTATCCTCGCAGTGCGTTTGTCTCTGAATTAAGGGGCTTTAGAGCGAGCTGCGAAGGATGCATCACCTCCTGCCAAGCATAATTGTGTGAGATGGCCACAATGCAGATGTCATTGGGATTCAGGGGAAGTAGACCTCTTTCCTTCCCCCCTGCAATTACTCCTGATGCATTACCCTGTGATTTTGGTATTTTCTTTAAATGACAGCAAATCCTGTTGCTGTTTACTTTCTGGTCTAGAATGATCTGAAATGATTAGAGATGTTTCACTTTGCAACTGTGAATATGAGGATGATTATGAAAAAAAAAAAATAACCAGACTTTGCATTGTTTTGATCTTTCTTCTTCTAGCTGAGGAGGTAATTACCTCAGCCCGTATGGTAATATTTATTTTGCAGTTCCACACATTGTTGGATTTCAAGGTCCCCTCCCCTTTCATTTTCCATATGTTCCCTGAGTAGTTTATCACTTCAGATGCTTCATACTCTTTGGAGCGACGAAGAATGGGGGTTTGTTTATTAGAACTGCAGCAGTTCCCATCGTAAATGTTTGCTGCTATATATGTAGGCTCTCAGCTGTCACTACAGCTCCTGTTAACGCTGTCTTAGTAGTTCTCTTTTTCCTTTCCATTTAAGAAATCGCACCTTTTTTAAAGAAAAAATATGCTCTTTGCCAGCGTATCCCTAGTCTTAACTGAGACAGGGCTGAGCTCCTGCAGCCTAACACCACACCGTTGGCATTCGCATTCCCTGGAAGCAGGTTTTAATATGCTACCTATGTGACAGCAGAAAGTGGCATTTAATCATTTTGGCAATTGATTTTTTTTCCTAGCCATGAATTTGATCTCAGCCTAAACGAGGAGTGTTGCAAAGCTGGTTACTCTGCTTTTGTCTCGGGTCTTTTTCCTCCCTTATTCTCCAGAAGAAACCAGGAGGTTTGTGTTAGCATCCTGCTCGCTTGGAACAGCACATCCCCATTTCTTACATTAATCTCACTATTGTTTTCTTACAGAGCCTCAGCTTAAAGGTATAGTAACAAAGCTATACAGCAGGCAAGGATTCCACTTGCAGTTGCAAGCAGATGGAACAATTGATGGAACAAAAGAGGAGGACAGTAGTTATAGTAAGTGACATCAGAATAAATGGTGTGTTTGTGAATTGTGGTGTCTCCTTCTTTCCATATAGGTCCTTTAAGCCTTGGTGTCCTAGGATGACTGAGTGGAAGCAGCTTTAATGCCTTGCACACTGTGCAGGAGTCTTTCCGACTTACTGGGTCTGAAAGAAAGGCAAATAAAAATCACTTATGAAAATAATGAACTAGTGAAGGTAACGATGACACATGTGACAAACAATGCAAATGTTATCTCCATGGCAATCTAGAGAAGTTCATTGCTGTCCTTTGGATTTTATTAGCTTTTTTTTCTGACACAGAAAATTTGTTCGCCTACTCAGAGCGCTCGAAATAGAATAACTCTATCTCTACTCTTAAACAGAGCTTGAAGTTCACATTTCCCCATTATTTTTTATCTCTTGTACTAATTCTAAGCTTAATTATGACCTCAGAGTGCAGTTTTTCCTCAGCTTTTCAGTGAAACTGTTTTAAATTTTATATTTTTAACAACTTTGAGAATTAATAGGAAGTAGGAAAAGAGAATAGAACTAGTATGTGTAAATAAAATACGTGCTTCACGTAGCTTAAGCTAAACTGAACAACTAAGGTTTTGCTCTAAAGAAGGAGTTATGAGGAGCAAGGAGATAGAGAAGGTTTTTGAGGTTACTTAGGCAATAAGCCAGAAAGTGGACAAGCAACTCTTCGTTTTGACAAACACTTTTATTGAATTTTATTTAACTGATTTTAATACCCTATTTTAATACTAAAATGTATTTACATCCTTTCATATTTACAAGGTACTTAAACATAGCAGAACTAGGATATAGTAGGAAATTGCGATGTATAATTTATCCCATCACTCCTACCGTTTTCCTACTCCCTCTTTGCTACTTATTGCATCCATGTATTAAATTCTAAGTGGCTTGAGGGTCCAACTATGCTGCTTAAGGAGCTCTCTGCAGCTGAAGGTGCTGGGCATTAGGCAGAGCGCATGGGTAGGATCTCTAAAGACATCCAAGGTCTGGCATGAGCATCCATCTCACCTGTGGAGATGACACCTACAAACCCTAACATTTCTGCATGATATTGTTCCCAAATTTTAATGTTCCAGAGCAGCCAAATTTACAGCTTATTTCTCAAGAGATTGTTTCATTGCAATTGTTGCTTGCAATTGTTTTAATAGAGGCTCTGATATTCCAAACGAGATAAGATCTGTGGGAATCTGTTCTTCTGGAAGTCATACAGTTGTATCAATTTCTGTGATGCTTTGGTTCCATTGTGCCCTTAAATTTACCATAACCTGACAGACTACAAAGCAAATCATATAAAGTTATTGCTGGAAGCCAGATTCCAAAGTGCTGAATGCTTAAATATAACGCACGTATCCCAGCAATGGTTGCAGCTGGGCTGCGGTATCTGAGCCTTCAGAAAATAGAAGGCTTTATCATAAGAAAAAGCACATGCATTTGTATATGTTCCTCTTTCATGTAAGATAAGTGTATAGAACTAAATGTCCTCCAGTCCTGAATCTGTTCTAATGGCAACATTTTAAATGGCATTAGTAAGAGAGGCTGATTTATGCTATGGATCAGAGTCCGTGTAATGGGCTTCCTCCAAAGCCTTGCTCACATGAATATTAAGCAGATCAGGCCCTCTAAAATCCTCTCTCCTGATTTCTGCAGAGACATAAGGGGAGAAACCTCAAACTTGGAGCTCTGCAGCTGCGGCCAGCAGATCAGAAAGCCAGGCCCAAGGCTCTGCACCCGCGTTTATGCCAAACCATAGAGATAATCGGTCTGCATTCCAGGGAACACTTTGCATTCCTCTTGCCTCTCCTGCCTCTGAGCTGTTTGCTTCCTAGTGCTGGGTCAGAGATTTGCCTGGAGATCCCCTTTGGCTGCCCCAAAAGGGAGCAATTATTTCCAGCTCTGCAGACCGCTGCTCCCAACAAGGCTCCCAAGGCCAAGGCTGCATCCACAACTGCAGGGAGTTTAGAAGAAAGCTGAGCTTTAGGAGCACAACTGAGACAAGAGGGCAAGTGTGAAGCTGAGGAGTTGTAGTATTCACCGGGCCCCAGTTTTATCCAAGAGCCTGTGTAATTTGAGGAAGTGCCTCATGGAAAGGATTTCCTGGCTCAGAACCAGATTTTGCCTCATTATATGTGTTAAATAGGGCAAGGTTTTAAATCAAGGCAGAATTTATTCCCCAATTTTGGCATGGCAAGCAGAGTTGAAGACTTATAAAATAAATATGTAGCAAATTATATCCTGCGGAAAGCGTGTGAAAGTCCAGGTGGCCAAGCCAAGGACAGCACAGGCTTTGCAGTAATGTGTAATAATAAATAAATCCAACAGAGTAATGTGTACATTAATAAATCCAACTGGGGCCGGCTGCCTCTCTATTTTGCAGCTCGTTCCCTGTCAGCTTGTATCGCACAACGCCCGTAGCAAAGATCATCTCTCCCTCAGGCATCACCAAGTTTTTCATTACAGTGGGTATTATGTCCTTATTTTACACACTGTGAATGTAATAGGTAGTGGCTAGGATGCATGCAAATGGTTTAGGAGAGTTTTGTGCTATTGCAAATGGTAGAAACAAACAGTTCCTTCTGCATGGGCTTTTTTGGCTGCCCCTTCTGTCGTTGCTGCCTCCTGGACCTGTTGTTCAGGGCAGGAGATGCTCGTGCAGCACGGACCACGCAGCTCTGGTTTGGGTCCCATAAACCATTGCTATTTGCAGCCAGGCCGTCCACAGCATTGCAGAAATGGGGCAAAGCCTTGGAGAGAGGCGTGAGGAAGGTCTGCTCTGAAGCTGGACCTTGCTGTGGTGCAAGAGAGCGCCTTTCCAAAGCGCTGCTCTTGAGGACCACCGTGCAGACAGGAGGTATTTAGTGTCTGTAGGGAGCACAACCTCACAGCTGCACCAGCCAGCAGACCCTTTTCTGCAAGAATTAGGGCTGCCAAGCTGCTTTTCACCAGAATTTATCCAGTAGTCCCCATCCCAGAGCATTAGCTTCTGGCCTTGCCTTCCTTGAAGCAGGACATTTATACAGTTGCTCTTTCTTTTTTTCTCCTTTTTTTTCTTTTTTTAAGATGCTTTTGACAGCCCTACAGAATTTAGGAGCTATGCTAGATACTAGTCCGCTGCAAATTTTCTTTTAATTAAATATGACCATTTGGGGGTTTGTCAGACTAAAAAAAAAGAATTTATAGCAGGTTATAGTTCTTAGCTTAGACTTTTGCAAATAATAAGAAAAATATTTCAAATTCATAACTCAGTTTTAAATTGCTTTTGCACAGTGACCATAAATACCAAAGTTCAGCTCAAAGCAGACAAGGGTTTTACAGCCACGTAATAAACCATTGGAAATAAGAGTCAGTTTAGCATTACCTTATCCTAACTCTACATTTATACAACAATCTGCAAGGAGATGCCTGGGTTATGATAACAGCTCTTGAAAATTTTCTTATCTCCCCTCACTTACTTTTAATCCTACCTATCAAACCAAGTACTATATTTGCAGAATATTACTTGTATTGAATTTTGACATAGCCACAGATTTAAGCTACGGCAGAACTTCGCTTTTTAAATCAAAACGAAAAAAAGAAAAAGCCAGTTTCCAAACTGGTGTTTTCATTATCAGAAGAGAGATTTCTCTACATATATATGTCATCGTTATTAGCACACATAGAAGCATTATTGCAAGTAAAACATTTGAAGCAGCTTAATTTTGAAAGCACAAATTTAGGAGCTGCTCTAAAGAATATGCTATCATTCCATTTCATTTTGAAGTTGTTTAACCCTGTTTTTTTCAAATCCATTCTTCTCAAAACAAAGAGACAAGTTTTGAAAGATTTTGAGATGTTAGTTTTACTTTTTTTTTTTCTTTTTGGTAATGAATATTTACTGAATTTGACACAAACTTGCACAAAAAAAAAAAGCTTTGATCCTTTTGAAAACCTTTTTGTTTGGTTTTGGACTTTATTTTTCCTGTCAGGGAAAAAAAAAAAAACACACAAAACAAAAAACTCCAAAAACAAACAAAAATGAAACTAAATATGTTCAGGTCTATTTAGCAGACCCTGGATTCTGCCCATGAAGCAGGTAAGTCGTTTCAATTCTTAGTGCCATGTTCAGGATGGGAAAAATGCGTTGATATTTTCTGTAGATAATATATGGGCTATCAGTAAAAATTGCTAAATGAACTAAAAATATTACTAGCATTGTTTTATAGCACCTATGGAAATTTTTATTTCCCTGAATTGATTATTTTATTCAATTCTAGTAATTCTGACTTAATAATCTATCTAATCTTTATGCTTTAGAAGGTTAATTTTGTTTTCCATCTCCTTTCTCTCCTAGCGTTGTTTAACCTCATACCTGTGGGTTTACGAGTGGTGGCGATTCAGGGGGTTCAAACAAAATTGTACCTAGCAATGAACAGTGAAGGATACCTATACACATCAGTAAGTAAATGTTTTCTAATTTCATTGTTACTGCATTTCTTGTAAGAGCTTATTAAATAATAATGTGCTATTCCAAAAAGTTTGCTCCTAACCTTCTAACCAGGAGACAGGATTTAGCAGGAAGTATAGCAGTGATCTTTTGTTTTGGCTTGTTAGTATAGATTGGGAATATATTGTGAATGCATATGAATACGTGGAATCCAATTGGTCTTCCTGTGGCTTGAGCTAAATGTGAAATCACAAAAATACCTCAAGACTCAATTCAGGAAGGAATTTCTCTCCCAGTTAGTGTGGAGTGATTGTGCAAATCAGTATGGGATACTAAAGAAAAGGGGCGGTTTTGTGCCTAAACACATTTTATATCTTTTTATACAATCTCTGTTACTGTTACTAAAAAGGATTAAAGAAAATCTTTTTTTTTGTACAGTATTTTCAAATAGGAATGGAATTAGATGCCAGATCTTATTGCTTTGAGTTCCTGTACAAGTAAAGAAATGTTTCATTTAGCAGTTTTGATGAAGAACAACTGTTAATAATCTTCAGTAACATTTCTCAGGAGAGCAAATGCTGTTTTCATGGAGGAGAAAAAAAAGGACATTTAAAAAAATAGACTATTTTTCAATTAAAAACATATAATCGAACTGTGTTCAGGAGTTTTAATTATGAAGTCTTAATAGGTTTTTCCCAGGGAAGAAAATAGAGGAGAATGTAATTTATTATGTACTACAAATTATTCTAAGGATGATTCCCTTAAGGTGCCTTTAATACTGATAACAATTAAATAAACTTATTCAAATCTCCCATTTGTTTTGCAATCCTGACAGCTGGGTCAAGTAGGCAGCTTTGCATATTTTTCGTCTTGTATCTCCAAGACCAAACTAGAGCTGGATAAGATGTAGGGGGGAAAAAAGTAAAATTTCACCAAAGGCGGTGCTGAATTCCACTTTTCTTTCTTGTCTTAGCTATCTGCTTAGGACCGTTAATCCATGAATCTGCTGCAACTACACAGCCATCGTGTACAAAGCTGCCTTGGTCCTGCGTAGTCATCATCTTGTGGCTGCCTAGTTGCATTTGCATTTACTTTTACCTCCTTTCTGGCCTCCCACTGCCCAAGAACTGCCACCCCAGGCCTCATTCGAGCCTCTTTGTCCTCAGTGAATGTTGCCTCTGGAGTCGGGATTTAGGGTGGGATAGAAGGATTTGTGTAACGAAGAGAAGCGCCAGCAGTGTGTGCAGCGAATGTGCTAGGCTTGTGTAGATCAGTTCTTTCACTGCCAGATGTATTCTGGAAGAATCAGATGCATTTTTTTGCATTTTTGCATTGTCCTTCTGGCATTTGCAAAGCTGCAAAAATGTCATGGAGAGAGATTCAGCCACCCTGAAACTACAACTGAGTAGGAACTTCCCAGTGTAAGAGACAACACTAAGGGAAAATGACCATGGGGAGAATGAAGTGTCGCTTCTAGTGGTGCTTTGTGAGGAACAGTGGAAGACCCATAATTTGATAATTCCAACTTTTGGGTTGATAGATGTCTAGGCATCTTGGCATATTTGGCAGAGGTTAGAAATCCACTTTAATTGTTACTTTTGGTATTTGTGTTGACGTAGAGATAGCTCTTAATATGCTCTTATAGGTTACTAATAAATAGTGCCTTGCTCAAGTCCTCTAGTATTTGTGTTTATGCCAATAGTAATTAACAGTAGTATTGCTTTTATCTCCTTCTGTTCTAATAGTTGTGTCTTCTGCAATAACTGTGAGGTACTGTCTTGTGTTAAGGTTAAAGCTAACTCCCATCTCTGTTGACGTGCCCAATGAATGGACGTACGCTGGCGAGGTGCACCTGCCCACTGCTTTACCTAGCTTGTGAAAAGGCTGCCAGAATAGCAATTCTGGGACTTTATAAAGTATCTGTAGCTCTTTCTTTTGCTGCCAGTGGTTCCTGCAGCAAGGAATGCAGGCTGACGGTCTTATATGTGGAAAATTAGTCCTATGTTTTGGGCTGGATTCTCAGTTGATATAAATGAGTCCTGGGAGAGATGAGCTGATTTATAGCAACTGAACACTCACCTGTTCAAGAGCAGCCAAGAGGGAGTCTAGGGAACAAATCAGCTCCAGTAAACGGCATCCATTTATTCACCCCGAGGGTCTCCAACTTCTTCCAGCAAGCTGCTTCTGGATGGAATTTCTCAGGAACAAGCAGATGGCAACAGGGGATTGATCAGGAGCAAAAGACACGTAAATACAGTCAAACTCCTGAGGCAAGAACCCTAGGAAAAGTAGAAATGCACTTTAATTGTAGATAACTATAACAGATAGATACGCCATTTCCAGAGAGAAATGAAATTAGTATCGATGATGTAACATAGCAGGGAGAGAGAATATTGCAGTCTCTGTCAGGATCCCTTGCCTTCAATTTTATTGCGACTCTTAACACTTTGGTCATGTTTCTGTGTGTGTGCGGAGCTGTTTGTCAGGCTGCATTGCCAAAGGTTCTGTGCTTGTTTTAGCAAATGGTTTGAAAAAACCCTTCTAGGATGCCATCCCTGGTCCTTAGTACTGCACATGCCGTGTGCTGGATAGAGCTTGCACTGGTAAATAGGTGAATAAAATGTATGTGTAAATAAAATGTATAAAATGTATGGCAGAGAAGAATAAATGGAGCATCAGCTAAGTGCTTCTCTGTGGTCATGTCAAAAAGCACAGACTTCAGGACTAACAAAGCATGGATCCAGTTTTTGTGAATCCTGCACTAAAATAGAATATTGAATCAAATATTTTAGTGACTGCAGTCATTTTGGTTTTGTTTCTTATTCTTTGTGATCCAGCCTTTGTATTTTAACTCTGTGGCAGCAGAGATAACTTAGTTGGTTCTGATTATCTTGCCTCTCTAGAAAATATGTCCTAGCTTCAATCGTTATGATTGCTGGCAAGTAGAATTTATTGGTAGATATGGTTTGCTTCTTGTCGAGCTTTGGCCTTGACCTGGCCCCTTCTTCTTCCCTAGTAGTCTGTCAAGATGGTGATTCAGGTATCTGACCCGTGGATACCCAGAGTATCAGTGACGTGTAATAAATCTGTAGAGAATAGATATCTATAGTTGGCTGCCAGGCTATATAGATAATTTGGCATCTGTTAGAAAAAAAATAATAGCTTTAATGTGATGATGAAAGCTCCTCTGGGACATGTAGCAACTCAACTAACAACAACAACAAGAAATATGTGTGTATATATATTATATATACATATAAACATAGGATTATATATTCTGTATTTGTTATATGTGTACATTGCATGTCCTTACATGACATGAACATGCACAGATGCAGTTGAGGGGTTAGCTGGACTGCAAAGAAAGGGAGTAGCTCGCTCTGCTAACGCAGCTCATCCCCAGCTAAGTGATTGATGCCTCCTGGTCCCACGGGATGGAGATTACTTCTTCATAGCATGGAAGAGCTCTGCGTTTCAGATGACTTTTCTCTGGCCAATTTCTTATTAAAGCCAATGTGAGTTGTGCAACTGCATAACTAAAGCTGAACCCACGCTTAAGAGGTACCTTCTTGTGGTTACTGTTGTTGTTGTTGTTGTTGTTATTATATTTGGAAATAACTTGTCAGGGCTTGAAGTCGTAGCTCTCTTTCTGCTGTTTAGCACTTGGACATCCACTTAAAATGAAAACACAGGGCTCGAGTCGTCCCCCATTACACCAGTGTCATGCTGCTTTGAGATGTCTTATGCAGCATTATGGCCCTGTCATCTTACGTAATCACGTGGTGAATCATGTTCAGGCCTTTTGTGTTTAAAGACAGTTTTATTTTATCATATTTTTCTTTCCTTGGATGACTGCATTTCTCAGTAGATGATCACAGTAAATGCTGAGCTAGAATTTTTCAGGTTTCATAGCTTATGGATGCCATGTGTTCTTTTGCCTCCTTGAACAAAGCAGTAAGAATAATTTAAGGATCTGTTTGTCAGACACACAGGTTTAGAGCTGCTGCTTTCTCATTAATGTGATAGTGATGTGGCGGAGGAGGCTCACAGTGATAGAGAACTGCAGCTGAGCAAGGTTCATTAAAGGGAGCACATGTATGGGATAGGTCAAGAGAATTTCATGTGTTGATTGGATTCTACATAGGCTGAAACACAACAAACTTCAGGAAATGTCCTAGCAACAACTAGCCCTGTATTTTCAGTGAACCATCATCTCTGGGTTTAAAGTCATTCCATGATTGTCAGTGAAATGCATAGCTCCACGGTAGATCGTTTCAGCGGTGTATTTGTGAGGAACACTTGCTTGCCCTCTTACCCATGTGCTTTCCTGGGCCGTGCACCCAAGTGTTTCATTGGCTAGTGCTGTAGGCACCTTGGCTTGCCACCTCTCAAAGCTGGAGCGAGTGGACTAACCAATGTGTGGGTGTGAAGGAGACCTTGAGAGGTTTTGGCTTTCTCTTTCCTATCCTTGCCCGCTAGCTGCCAAAAGGCCCTAATTATCAGGAGATGTTCATGGGTGTCTCTTAAGCAGGCTTCTAATTTGCGTTAGGGACCTGCTTCTGAAGAGCTTCAAGCTAACAGGCGCCCTGGAGGAGGACACCTTATGAAGGCCCACTGCCAGGACATGGGGCTGAAGCAAGAGCTCCTCTGAAGCAGACCAGGAAATGTGTGGGCTGCGAACGCCTGGTCCTCAGCACCCGTTTCTCCATCTGCTCCACTGTGCTGTGTTCCTGCTGCCCACTAAGGCAGACAGAGCCATTTCCTCCAGGTAGCCCTGGAGATCAGATGCAGCCCAGACCATTCATCTCACCCACAGCCTTTCAGCTCCCCTTGATTCTCATGGAAATTCAGGACATTTGACCCTTTGTAGGACGGGCACTAGGAGGTATGCTACGTGGCAAGCTAAGGCAGCACTGCTTATGCCTGCTTTGTTAGCTATGCCAGGATGTTCAATATGTTTGAGTTAATAGAGCTGCTGCATGCAGCTTAATTTTGCAGTTTCTTGTCTCTGATGCCTTCAGTAGTGACTTAGCATGGGCTTAATGGAACACTTTGATATAATACCCAGTGCACAACTTTGTATATAATTTATCCTTGCACATCGTTCAGCTAACACTGTCCTCTATACATGAAATAGGTTGTCATATACCTGTGTTTGGTGCCTGCACTGAAAGTAAATATCGTGTGAAGCATGCACGTTGATTATAGCCAAGAGAAGCAAAATGTGATTAAATTCTCAGAGTGATTCAAAAATTGGTTTTGGTGAGTTGGAGAGCAGAGAAGTTTGTGCATATTTTAATACTGAGCAGTACAGTGGAGACCTGCTGTAGCTAATGGGGATGGCTGGGGCATTTATAATGAATTACTGGCAGAGAGCATTTTTCCACCTCAGGGAAATAGAACAAACCAAGAGTTAGGGGAAATAATCCAAAGCTTCATCTAGTTAAATTTGCATGTCAGTATAAATCATTTTTACCAGAAATGTTCAAGCATGGCTATACCTTAACACAGTCCATTCTCTTCAGCAGTAGGGTCTTGGCTGCAGGACCTTTTTCTTCTCTTTGCAGCAGCTTGCTGTGTGCTGGAGAAATACTGCACACCCTGGCAGCAAGAAGGGCTGCTCTGGCCCCCCGGGCCCTGGCCCGCTTGTCAGCTGCATCTCCTTGGCATTGGCTGCTCCGGCAGCAACTACTCCAGCTGCACTCGGAGTCTCGGCCCATTACCAGGGAATCCAACCGTGGTTTTGTGGGGACGGTTGGGAGCTGGGTGGCACCTTGTGAGGTGGCTGCAGAGCCTGCTGTCAGTGCAGGCAGGTGTGCCCTGGCCTCCCTGTGTGACATGGAATCCCACCAGGATGCACGGGATGAGCTTGTCTCTTGGCATGCGGAGGGACAGCAGCTGGTCGCAGAGCTGTCACGGCTGCCTGGTCCCTGCTCTGCAGTGGGGACCCGGTGAAATGAAGCAGTCACCAACAGAGCGGCTTTTTTAACAGGATGTGCCACTGCTGGGTGCCAGAGCTGGAGGGATTGGTCCTGTTTCGTTCTCTGCTGGAATCGCTGTGATTCCAGACTTTGGGACTGCCTGGCACCTCCAGCAGAGAAGAGGAGGGCCTTACCCTCCCAGGGGAGCATTGTTAAAGGGCTCAGCAAGCTGCAAGTCTTGGAGCTATTATGCTGCTTGTCTCTACAAGTCACCCTCAAGGCGTGTGAAATCCATCCATCAGCACAGGTGGTGGGAGCTGAGGATGCTCCACACCGCCTAAAATGAGGTGTTGTAAGAGGAACCCAGGCATGAGAAAATGACTCTTCAGGCCTGTGTGCCGCACACATCCTTGCACTGTGTAACAGTTTCCTAGCAGGCTATTAAACCCCACAGTGTGATTGCTGTTTGTGCAAGAACAGTGTCCTACCAGATAAGTAAATATATGTTAGTGCAGTATAAAAATGTATGCAATCTCTGTTAACCATTTGCTAGTCAGAGGAAAAGTCCTGAGGTGAAGAGACAAGTGTCTTCCTAAGCTTCAGATGCTGCTTAGAGCACGTTTGGCACACAATGAGCTCACCAATGGTGATGTACCCCATAGGGCCTATTTTTCCAATTCAGTGCTTTGCTCCCTGAGGTCCCCATGCCACCAAACCACCCTAATGGAAAAGGAGCCTGGTCAGGAATTGGAGCTGGAGCCCAGTTTGCTCGCCTGGCACCGGGGCTCTGCACAGCAAGAAGTGGGCATCGCAGCACAGCCTCGAGCCAGCAAACAGGGAGACAGAGTCCTAGGACCTGGGGCTGCAGATCCGTGTTGCTGTCAGGTTGCAGAGCCCGTCTGGCAAGCGAGAGTTGTAAGATAAGGACGAGCAGACAGCGTGAACTGCAAAGTGCATGAATAAGAGCAGTGCCAGGTTCCTGGCACGTTCACCTGGGTTTCTGTGTTCAGCTCCCCGAAACAGCCGCTTATGCTGCTGTGATTTGGCACAGCTGGGGAGGCCCACGCAGCTTTGGTCTCCCAAGTGCACCGAGGGGGCTGTGCTCTGTGAGCAGCCCGTGGTGCCTGCTGCTGATCTGGGTGCCTGCTCCCTGGCACAGCTGCTCCCTTTTGCAGTTTGTAAAGAAAATATGGGTGGGTTTTATTTTAGCTGCTAGGTTCTCCCCCTGCAATGTGTAGAAAATATCCTCAAGATCATAAGGAAGAGAGTAAGTTCCCAAACTTGCTTATTTTCTAAGCTTTTTCATTTAATTAAAAGAAAATATAAATAATATATACATAAATAATATAAATATATGAAATATATAATAATATAAATATATGAAATATAGAATATATATACAAATATAAATAATAAATATAAATAATATAAAAAGAAAATATCATTATGCTATAATGCCACTTCCCTATCCTTGGCTCTCTGTAGAGTTTCCTCCTCAAAATTCATTCCCTTTCCCTTCCCTCCTGCAGGTGCTGCAGGTTGAGCTAATGAACAGCTCTCAGCACCATGACTCAGCCGAGCCACTGCCTGGCTGCTCTCTTCCTGCAACCTGCCGAAACAACCGTTTGCCTAAGGATGAGCATCCAAACGAGGATGCGGGAGCAATTAAACAGAGCCTGAAAAGCAGGCTCCACAGGCTCCTGAAACCAAGGTGCAACATTTCAGGATATTTGTTGGAAAGCACACTCAAGACGTTAGCAGGAGCAAGGAAGGCACTGCAATGCCAAGATGCATTGCGCTTATTAAATCTGTGGAAAGTATTTTCCACCCAGCATGTTAGGCTGGGGAGCTTGTTGTTACAGGATGCTGAGGAG
>JAUBOD010000117.1:5549578-5574335 GCA_032353885.1 Nothura maculosa
GCTTATTAAATCTGTGGAAAGTATTTTCCACCCAGCATGTTAGGCTGGGGAGCTTGTTGTTACAGGATGCTGAGGAGCCCGATGTTTTTGTGGGGTCAAAAGTCCTTTAGGTAAATCCCTGCAAGGAAAACACTGCAACAGCAATGTCATGCTTGGCTTGGAAATGTTCTGAATCATAGCTCACTAGGGGCTGGGAAAGTATGTTGATCAAATACTGGGGTAAATTTCTCTTTTTCTTGTCCTCTCTTGTAGACATCTGCAGCTGAGTGATGACAGAGACAGGCTGCGTGGCTGGGGGTACCTGGCTGCTTATTAGTATGGATTGGTGGCCTAGTTGTTGGGTTGGTTGATGTTTCCCTTTAAGGATTGGTTCTCATCAGGCTGTTGATGCTTTGATGATGAATGTCTGAAAGCCTTCCTGGAAGAGGCTGTGGCAGTATAGAGGGTTGTTTTCTGGGCTGGATAGGAGTGGGTTGAAGGGAAAGCTGAAGGAAAACGCTGTATTTGTGCCTGCCCCTGTGAGCACGGTCAGTACAGGCTGAGCACTTCAGCTATTGCCAGCAGTGCTAAGGCAAGCTAAAATTGGGAATTCCTGAGCTAGAAGCAATTAGAGTACACTTCTGTTCCCCAAAATGACTATCCATCAAAAGTGTGCTCACTTCCTCAACAGATCTGTCATGTTTGGATATTCAGAGTGACTTTATTAAACGCATTTTTGTGTCTTTTTATCTTCATTTAGCTCTGCAGTTGCAGTAGTGATAAGAGGAAGCGAATTAAGTTCTGTTCCGACTTGGCAGCCACGAGAGAAATGTTTACTGCTTTCTAGCCATTTCCATCCTTACAAAGCCACTGAAAGTAGCATTTTCCTGGCAGAACTTTTATTGCAAGTGATGAGGTGCGAAAATGGAAAATCCAGCTTGACTCTAAAAGTTCAAATAGCATTTACAGTGTTGTCAGTCAAAATGCAGCTCTCAAGAAGTCTCCAGAATCAGTGGGGAAGAAAGAGGAGGTTTGGGCTTTGGGTTATTTTGGGGAACAGAGCACAACTGAAGAGGTTTGCAAAGCCCCTCTAACTTCATATGAATGCCACACCCTTGGAATGGCTTTTCAGTACTGAAATAAAAGAAAACCTATGAGAGTCTTAGAAAGCAAGACAGAAAAGCAAGGCACACGTAGTGAGTTGTCCCATTTAGATTATCTCCTTGAAGTCTTGTTTCAGGAACTAACTTTCCCGTGTATAAGCTCATTCTTGGAGACAGTTCTATGAACTTTTGAATGGCAAAGCAGAAAAGGATTAGGTCTGGGAAAGGAGACAGTCTGTTCAGTAAAATATTGTACAAAGGAACTTGCATTCCAGATGCTTTTATTAGCCAATCTAGGATTAACAAAGGAATCCAAAATGTAGAATGGATTAGAAAGTCTTTGGATATAATTCCATATAATAGCTTTTATTAACAGATTGGATGGCTTAAATAATTGAACAGATAAGGCCTTTCATACTTTGCATTCTGTGGATGCTACAGGTGCTATCACGTTGTTTTTCATTTTTGTAATTTTGCCTAAACAGCAGTGAACATTGAGCAATATAGGTCTTTTAAAATTAAATGCACTGAGGAGCTAAGCAAAACAGGAATGATAATCGGTGAAGTGCAATTCTGTTTAGTTAAAGCCTCAGGAGATAGCTAAAATCATAGAGAACTAGTTTCAAAAGCACAGCAGAAGAGACTATCTTCTTCATAATGCAGTTTTCTCCTTTACTTATTCTGTTGCAATTGAATGCCCATTAATGAGGGAGTCAATTTAAACCCTCCATCCTCATCCCCAGAATATTTTCAGATGTTAAAAAATCCATTATGAGATAGAAGTATTGCTGTTGAACCTAAATGTTAGTAGGACTTTGAGTTTGAGTCTACTGAGAATGGCAAACTGTAGAGGTTTTGTGAGGTCATGTTTTCTTCAATAACAACTACAAAACCTATTGTTTTGCCAAGATGGGCATAGCAAACTGGAAAGAATGGGCTGTCCTTTACTCTTCCAATGCACACAGCTTCCAACTAAACTAAAAGACCTAGTACATTTTTAAAGTAAGGATATCTTGTGAAGCTGGTACACAAATTAGAAGCAGTTTCATGAATGTTCAGGTTTCAGGTCAGGTTTTGGGCAAAGGTTCACATGAATTCTCATTCCATTCTCATTATTTCACATCAGTGTGCTCCAATCTAGAGAAGCATCTGCTGCCAGCTGAGCCATATTGACACCGACAGAAGACACAATAAGCTCAGAATAAATAAGTGAATGATCTAAAGCACAGCAAAGAGCCAAAGAAAGACAAATATGTGGAATAGACACTTTTTAATATTCACAACTTTACCCTTTACCTGATCAACTGAGAAGTTAATGGGTTTGATATTGCAAACCCTTTCTCATGTAAGTAAGCCTTGCTCAAGCAAGCAGACTCATTGACAGAGTCAATGAGAGAAAACAGCTTACCTGAGTAAAGCTTGCAGGCTCTGGACTGAACTTTCATGTGCAGTAAGAAGTTTCTATGTCTATGAAAATGGACTAAATATATGAGACTAGTAAAGATTAATGACTAAAACAAGTTCTTGCGTGCCAGACTGCTGGACACAGAGTCCATGGAAAGATCATGATCCAAGGGCTGGGACTGTCATCAGGGACAGAAGGAGAGGCTGACTGTGTTCTGGATGCCCAGCGGGTTGTTCAGCATGATGGGTATCACTTGAGCCCTTGGCTTAAGGCATTCCCTGGGACTACATTTGCCTGCAGTAGCTGAAATGCTAACACTTTCCTAGCAAATAGTTCAACAAACACGAAACGAGGTGTTATGTAGTTCACAAATAATCCATCTCTTCAAAGGCTTCATGTTTTTGGACATTTGTTTTTGAGCAGGGGCTTATAATATTCTGCAAATTGTATGAAAATCTTTAGTATTTCCTCTGAGACATATTAGCAGCCAGCTCTTTCATGCAGTGTTATCATGGCATCATGATAAGGTTTACCACTTAATACAGCACGCTTTCTTCAGGCACCTCGCCATGAAAGGCAGAGACTTTCTGCTGCCATGAACGAGCAAGGACGAATGAATGGTTGTTACCACCACTGGGCATGATGAAAACGGAGCCAACTTCACTACCCAATTTTTGAAAATCATGGATCTAGTTCATGGTTTAGCTGCTGTGTGAAACAAAGATTTAATGTGTATTAGGGAGATTGAGAACTTGCTGCATGTTCAGCAGAGACTTCCTTCGGCTTTTCCTTGGGAAAGCTCTTGCAGCTGTGATAGAAGAGACCTCTAAGTGCTTCATGCAAATTGTTGATTTCTACCACATTGGTTAATTGCTTCACAAATTTACGTTTCTAAATGGTGAGAAGCCAAAAAAACACCTGTATCTTTTAAGTGCTACACTAGCAGTTTGTATTTCCTTTAATTATGCATAGAGGAACAATCCACAGTGGCAAGCATGTGTTGTAAGTAACTTAGCTCTTAAAATTAAGCTATAGATAGCCTTTCTCTTCATACAATTATGTCAGGTAGCAGTGTCAGGAAGAGGGAACTCCTTGCTCATCAGCCAATAGCCATTCACCACCAACACATCGTCTTCAGAGCCCTAAGAGCATTGATTTGATAGCACCAAAAGCATATGCTTGTGTGCTGTCCCTATCGCAAAGCCCAGCTCATACTGGGCTTTAGAGATGAGACAATGATTTCCCTGAGGATCCTGAATGTTTTTGTTTGAGAAGAGCTTTAATTATTGATCTGTACATGACTTGTATTTTACAAAGGAAACCATCCCTATCTCATGTTGTTTGTTAATCAAGAAGATGGTACAGTCAGCGTAGCTCATCTGTGAATCATCTGAAAAACCTTCATTTACTGCCCAGTTGATAATGACCCGACAGCAAACCCTCAACACGTTCAGCCCTTCATTTTATTATCATTGAAATGACAGTGGGAGAAGACAAGGGTTTTCTTTTCCTCTCGTTTAATAGCAGGCTTTCCTTTTTTGCAGTTGTTTTGTTTCCCTCTGGCTCTGACAGCCTTCTAAAAAGCAGTTGCTTCTCTTCCTATGAAACAATCGGAGTTAATGTAGGTAATTGTGATAGTTATGGCCTTCACTTTTTGATATAGCAATTATCCAATCTGTACTTTTTGTTTTTTTAATTGAGTCAAGCAGTGTTGGTAAAATTAAGGCATCATTAGACTAAGCTCTCTGGAGACTATATGCTACAGAAAGGCCAAATCCCAGCATCTTGTTCTCAAAAGAAACTTGGAGTTATCTAGAACTGCCAGTTTTCTGTGCGTTGGCCCCTTGATGTTGTACATTCTCTCGTGCCTACAGCACTGTGTCAGCTGCATTAAGTTCACACGTGTTATGCAGAGAAGAGGTTGGAACTTTAACTGTTGTTTTGCTGTTTTAAAATCTATGTTTGTAGAATCCTGTGAGATTTCACAAGTCAGGTAGTTCTTAAGCCCAAATCAAAGCACATAGAGATGGAGGTAGAAATGACCAATTTCCATTTCTATAGGGAAGCAGTAAATATAGGGGATATGTAAGAGCCACAATTGCTCTTACAAGTATGGAGTTTTATGGGAATTGTAGTGATTATTTCAGAAATAAGCAATGTGTTTCCCTTCCACCTTCCTGCTAAGTGGGTCTGCAGAGCTGCAGATAATTCATGTAGCCATGTCCATAAAGCTAATTACATCATGTCTGAAAGATGAGGTGTGAACAGTGCTTCATTACAGCTTGTTATCAGTGGAGCATTTTGCTTAGAGTTATGTGCTTGCAGACCAGTGGTCACCTGAGGTACCAACACCTCCTTGAAAGGTTCTTCCAGTCAGTCACATTTGAGAAGCTACTGTTTGAGTTCAGCAGATATTCTTACGGGAAAGCTGACCTTAGAACCAGCAATTTTTCAGGCTGCATTTTTTGAGCGAATTGGGATATTAAAAGTAAAATTATATTTCTGCTTAGAAAAAAACATTTTTATTTGTTATTTAGAGCAATGAGGATCATTAATTCCTGCGTTCAGAAGTCATCAGCCTCATTTCAAAGCTTTGATCTTGCCTGGCAAGTCCCCATCAAATGGCTTATTTTTAAGGTCAGGTAATAAACCACTGTAAACAGGGCTTTGCAGCAGTTAAACTAGCACATTTATAATACCAGAAGCTTGGAGATGGTCTTCTAATTAGAGCATCACCCTTGTGTGCTCTAATCTGAAGGCTGCTGACACAAGAAGGCTTATACTGGAATGTGCAAGAGAGGGAACTGGAAGCATCCAAATGGCAGCTGGGAAGTGAGAAGGGCTGATTTCTCAAGGTGATTGAAGCCCACCATCCATTTGGAGATTGCATACCTGTTCTCAAACATGTATGAACTGGACAGAGTGGGTAGAAATTACATTTCCGTAATTTCTGCTGACTTAGAGCATGTTTGTGACAGCAAATGGATATAAAGGGATGTTTCATAGCAGACCCAAAGGTTGCCATTTTCAAACACCATAGGGAGAAAAACAAAACAAAACAAAAGCTATGTTCCTAGTCCTGCTCTTAAAAATGATTTCAGAGCTTCTTCTTGATGTGCAGCTACTGTACCCCTAGATTTTCCTATGCCTACTGCTACAGCACCTAAAGTGGAAATAATTCCTTGTTTTTTGCATCAGAGGGATAGAAATCCTTCATGTTGATCATGCTGGTTTTGAAACCTGCATGTCTGTGCCGTGTTTGAGAGCCGTGTGGAGCCTTTGCAGGGAGTTCGAAGCAGCAGGGCTGGTGTGAACCTTCCTGCACTGCTCTACAGCCAAGTAAGCGACTGTAACGTTTCCTGGCCCTTCTCCCATGCCCAATCAAATCCATTCAACTTAAACCTTCATGTAGGACTTGTCTCCTACTGAAGGAGACCTCAATATCTTTAGCCTTTTCTGCAACCCAATGAAATAGCTGTGTACAGGTTTGTTATGCCTAAGATGCAAACAGCACAGGTACTGACTTGCATCAAAGTCTGACATTTCAAAAGCCCAGCCATTATTAGGAAAGGGTAGAGAAAGGTCTGAAATTAAATTGAGAGTTAAATAATGCATCTAGGCAATCTTTTCTGGGCTGAGCCAAAGCAAGCCCCAATGTCCGTAGGCCAAGTCTGTTCTCATCTCCACATGGGACTTGCAAGAGAGAAATGGCTTAAAAATAGCTGAGCTCTTGCTGCCCGGTTGGGATGTGTTCTGGGGAAACCATGCGAATGGTGCTAGTGCTTTCCTGTGGCCAGTATTTTAACGCTCAGGAAATGAATCTCCTTGACCTCAGTACACAGAAATGCTATTGCTTGGCCAAGCTGTGGCCCATTGGTGACAGAGCCATTGCTAACTCCAGTGAGGCCGGATTTTCAGTCTTCCCTTTGCGTTTGCAAGGCTGTATTTTTAAGCTTTTGGAAGGAGATGAAACGTGCCCTTCTTCACCAGCTGTTTCCTCTAACCTAGACTCTCCTTGTCTTCTTAGGAGTCTCTGTGAGAGAGTGGTGAAACAACCACTCTGAAATCTTGTTAGTATTTGAACTGACCTTTTCCCGGGTGACTTTATGATCTTTCTGACTTATAATCTTTTGATCAATGTGCACCTGGTACTCTGTTTAGTAAACATCTTGATGCAAGTGTGTGCAAGTTTGCAGAGGAAGAAAATATCTTTCCAGGACCCAGTGATTGATGCTTCTGTGTATGCTAGAGCTGCTCTCACTGTGGAAAGGAGCACATGACCTTTTCCAAAACCTTGGTCATTCCATATGTTTGTGTTCCAGTACACCCAGGAATTGTGAGCTTTGCTCTCCCTGTTCTCTATCTTCCTTCTGTCTCCAAACTGAATTTTCCATTTCTGTGACTTTCATACAAGGAATTGATGTATCTGTCTACTCTGTATCTGCTGCTCTACCCGCATAGCTCTGCATGGGATTAATGTTCAGACAATTCACTCACAATTTATGAAGAGCATGGGAGTCCAACAGACTTCTAATCTTTACTGCTTTAAATGACTTCTAGGTAAGAGCTGAATTTGTCCTTGAATGAATTTTGAGTCAAGGAAGGGATTGAAACTGGTCGAATAGAAATGGCCTTGGGTATGCTCAATACAGTGCATAAAAGCAAATTAAATGTCTGAGCCCAGCTAGCTGCTCCCTTCCATGCAAAGGGTATATTCAGAAACACTATGGAGATGAAGAGTGGATAGACAGGGAGGAGCAGAGACCCCCATCCAGAGCTCCACACTGTCCATGCAAAGAGGGGGGTGTTAGCTGAAAACCAGACATTTTTGTGCCTCATTAAAATGGTGTTTGTTTTTGATATTCAAGCATCACTGTTATTTCAGCTGATTTTTCTCTGTGTTCTGGATGATAACTCCAAGAAGGCTTGACTGGCAGCAAAGACTGGGTATTTACATTTCAGAAGCCATTGCTTTTATTTCATCACTGGTGTTGGTGATAGGGCGTCAGAGATGTCTGACGAGATGTGAATTTAGATTCACCTACTCATGTATTTTTCTTCTTTTAAATAAGGCAATTTTCCTAGGAAGTGTCCTATCTGATGCGAACTGTTTGTGCTCAGCCCTTCATAGGAAAGGTCTTTGAGACGCTGTCTGGAGAGTAAAACCTTTCACTGGTAATGAATCCTATTGCAAAGAGTTGACGTTTTAGGGTTTTACTGCAGCACAGCAGTGTAGTATGCTTGGTAGGTCCTTGGAGAGTACCCTGTATGAAGTAATTGGTACAGAAGCAAGTTGTAAAGGATTTAGAAACCATGATGAGTCAAAAGCTGTGGTTTTATTTAAGCACAGATATTTACTATCATGTTTTTGGATAAGATGCTGGATTTCTGAAGCTGCTTGAAGATTTTCATATGCGTTTTCTGTCTTTTTTTTCTCTGATTTTCTACTTCTTTTTCCCTGTAAATTGGTTTGGTTATTGCCTCAAAACATCAGTCTCTTAAAAAGCAGTTTATATGATTAGGAGGATTTGATTAAAATTGTTTTCATTATAAACTTGCTAGAGAAAACATTATCAAAATAATGAATAAGGACTGCCTAGGACTGGGAAAGTCTCTATCAGCGCCCGTGCTTTATTAGACAAAAGGCAAATTAGCTGCTATATCCAACCTGCAGGAAAACTAGGCTTCGTTCAAGCCACTGTTTGTGAAACTACTAGTTTTTAAGGCCCAGCCACAGAATAATTGTCCACTAGTTGTTTGGGTAATTGATCTTTGGATTATCTGGATCTTTAGGTTATCTGATACTTTGGATGCCACTGAAAATACAACCGGGATCCTCATCCTAAGCGCAGCCACAATGTTGCAGATTCCCATGAGGAGCAAGGACAGATCCTGGAAAGTTTCACCGAAATACTGACTTTGTCCAGAGACCAGGAGTGCAGTAAATATAGTTTTTGGCTATGTTAGCCTGCCATATAACACTATTTAAAAGCAATCTGCATCTGATATAGTTGAAAGCTGCTTGCACCTTCAGCTGCAGGGCATGCCATCCTTATCTGTGTTATTGTTTCTGATGAATAAAGAATGCAGAAAATCAAAGTTAGGGGAATGTCTATAAAGAAAGATTGTGGGAATATTTCTTAATAATATTCAGCATTATTGCAAAGGCTAAAAGCCAATCATAAGTAGTAACATTACTGCAAGATTTGTTGCAAGGTAGGTACGGATTTTATCGTTAAATCATTCCTTAGTCAACTGGAGTGCTTTATTTTCCTAGCTGTTTTCCTGAACCTGCAAGCAGAGAGCTGATAGCACAGCACTGACTTGCAGCATTTCAGCTTCCAGGATTAGAAACTAGGAAAGCATGCATTTGTGTGTGTGTGTTTTAAATGCCTAGCTTTTCTTTTAAACCAGGCAGATCAATAAAAGTGCGGTACTTCTTTGCAAAAAGGAAAGACATTCTCATTAATTTTCATCCCCCCACATGTAGCTTATTGCATTATGCTGAAAATCTCATCTTAAGAATCCTTTCATAATGTAATATGTTGTAGAAGCAAAAATGGAGCCATTTACCCCATGTATATTTTATCTTACAGGGATTTGGCTGATACCATTAGTTGGTTGTTTGTAGCAAGTGTTTCTCTGCTAACCCAGGTGCACTAATGTAATTCATCAAGATGCAGACACAATTTACTTAGTGTGGCTTTGGGTGCTGGCGGGGCACCAGCCTGCTCACAGAAATCCTCCAATTGGAATTCTGTCTCTTCATCTGTGCTCCCCAGTGTCCTTGCTGTTGTGCTCCACACCTGCCTCGTTTGGAAAACGCCTGCCAGTTGGGAGGCTTTGCCGAGTGGCTGGAAGCTAAGTGAATGCAATTTAAAAGTAGTGGGTTTATTCCCTGTTATGTTGCCTTATGAAACCCTAGTGTGAGCATGGAGCATGTATGCAAGATACCTGTATGTGTCCTCATTCCCATACTGCCAATTTCCACGGCATCCATGAGTTCCCTAGACCAGCAAATCCTGTTCTCCGTGTCGTCACTCTCTGCCGTTTGGGGACAGCCTCCCACCCAAGAGGAGCTTCCAGTTCTCCAGCAGAGCCCAGGCAACCTTCTTCACTGAGAACACATTCCTCATCTCCCTCACGGGCGCTTTTGAAGCTGGTTCTCTCCTGGGTTGGACCCAGGTAATTCTCTGCACAGCTTTTATCTGGGTGAGACACTAAAAACTCCTTCTGCCATTGACCACTTGGCGACACAGGCACATCTGTGAGCTGACTGCGCTCCTCGCTGCGATGATGAAAGACCATCTACATCAAGGCAGGGCAGGATTTGTTAACAGAAATAATTATTAGTGGAAAAGGAGTGATTAGCTGACAAAGAATCTAACCTGCATAGCCTGATCTTATCTTTTAGTCTCTTTCTCCTTGATATTTTCTGTTCCAAGAGTAAAAACTTTAATGTAAGCCCTACATTTTTGCATGCATGCATATTCAGGGTTGTAAATGAAAGGAGAGTGACAGTTTTGCATTTAGTAACTTCACACCCACACACCTCTCTCCTTTCTGATGCTGACACTTCAGCCTTTGAAATGGCTCCCAGGAGCAGTCTTTGGATGCAGAGAAGTGAGATCTAAAGAGGGAACCTGAATCTGCTACAGTTTGCACATGGCACCTGGAAAGGGCTTTGAAGAAGGGTGCTTTTCTCGCCGACTCGCTCAGATATTGTTTCTCATTAACTCGGCAGAAAGCCTGGAGCCAGTTTAAAAAAGAGATAAAATGTGTGCGATGTTCTAAGGCGTTGTTAAGAGTGGAGGAAGAAGTTAAGATTCTCTACCAGGGAAATTAAATTGAGGGTATCCTGCGTGGAGCGCAGGGCACAGGCTTTGGTGGGACACCAAGCAAGGGCCAGGGTCTGGCCTCGTGGTTCCTTTTGGCACCTTAATGTGTTCTCAGGTTTTTCGGATCACGGCATTTGCTGTGGACTTGTGTCTGTCAGTTGCCACCCACGCTCCTTTGGGGTTTCTGGTCTCACATAGAGAGGCAGTTTGGGAGTCCCCAGGAGGACTCGTCTGAGATGAGGGAAGTTTGGGGCTTGGGAGGCACTGCCCTCTGAGCAGTGGCATGAGGTTGTTTTGCACAGAGCCCCCCATGCCATCCCTCAGAAATGGGGCAGAAAGCACCAGTGTGGCTCGTTGTCAGATGTACTCCCTGTTGTGGTCCTCACCTTGTAAAGTGGAGCTAGGTGTGAGTTATCTCCTCCCAAGCACAGGGGCTTTCATTTGTTGGGTTGCTATCCCTGACCCTAAACTTGCCTTAACTTATAATGGTTCTTTCTCTTTCTCCTTGCCCTGAATCCTTTTTTATTCCCTTCTTTTATAAATATCTTGCTTTTTGTTACTACAACTGACTCTTCATTTCAGTGGATTTCCTTCCTTCCATACCCACTTTTCTCAATCTTTCATTTATTACATTTCTTTCTTTCTGAGAGTTTATTGAATCCATCTCTTTGCAGAAGACAAGGTAGATTTCCTTCTCATAGCCCCATCCCTCCTGCTCCCAGGACCGTTCCACGTGCTGCTCAGAGCTCACTGGAGCCAATTAAAAATGTGTGAATTTAAAAATAACAAAATACGTTTCACATTTCAGAGCAAAAGGAGTGATCTGAGAACCGCCTTCTCTTCCCACATGCTTCCGAGGACGCCCTGGGGTGCAAGGGCTTTTCTTTCTCGAACGCTTTACCCGAAATAGGCATTTCTTACAAAGCAGAAAGCCATTTTCAATTTGGAGTGGGGGCGGCAGGCATACATATTCAACTGGAGTTGTATGAATTTGGGGTAATTTAAAACCATCGTAGCTAGGAAGCCTGTGCGGTGTAAGCCCTAATGATCCTTAGGCATCCACGGCGGAGCACACGCTTGCCTGACCTCTGTTTAAATTAGCATCGGAGTGTGTTTGCCCCTGGGAAATAACAGTCCTGTTCTGCCAGGTAAAGGGATGTGCCTGAATTACCTTGGCAAAGCCTTTGGATGAGCCGCTCAGGAAGGAGATCATCTGCGCCAAGAAGGAGCCGGATCAGTTTAAGCATGTCGTTTGGGTTGGAAAGGCTGCTTGTTAAAAAAATACATGTGAAAATGAGCAAAAAAGCTTGCTGTCAAAGGTGTATGAGCCTTGAAAGGGGAAAAAAAATCTCTCCGGGGCTTGGGCATTATTAGGGTTGTTATTTTCTTCAAGGGGCCAAAAAAAATGAGCAGTGGAAAAATCCATTGGTAAAAATAAGGGCAGAAATGGAGCAGAGAGTGAAGGGGGAAGCCAGAATGTGAGGGAGAGGAGGGGAAAGAATGACTATAGCAGCAGAAATGTGGAAAGCAAAAGCAAGCAGAATAATTTAAAATGTAATATGGGCAAGTGTATTATAGATCAGACAACCATCTATCACCTTTGAGATTGGATCGTTTTACCGAGGTGTAGCTGGGCAAAACCTTCATGTGTCATTTATTTCACATATTGAATTAGTTAAGGGAAAAGAAGTTTTGGAGGGAGGGGAATTAATTAGTGCTGAGGAAAGTTTACATAGTGAAAGTCAAACCCCTTGGCAAAGAGTCACGCATGAGTGAGCCAGGTGAATGCAGACATAATTAACGAGGATTAAATGGGGCTATATTTCCTTTCCTCTTTCTTCTTGGGGTTAAAACATGTAATAATTTCCCCGCCCAGGAAATATTTTGCTCCAGAACATATATATTCTCTCTCTCTGCACACATGTTTGTGCTTTTTCCTAGGGTCTTCAATGTAGTTTTGAAAAGGAAATTTTAATCTGGTTTTAAAGTCAGTCTGTGGCAGCAGGCCCATTGCATTCTCTCCCACCTTAGTGTTCACAAACCTGTATCTGACCTTTGGGTAACTGATTCAGTTGTTTACCTGAAAATGGTTGCTCATTTCAAATGGGAGAGGGTTTTTTTTCAAAGGGAAACTACTGAGATTTAAGCAAATTTGCAGAATTGTGCAAAAGAGACATTGCAAAATTCTTCGTGGCTGCAGGAGAAAGGCAGAGCACGGTGGCCAAAGCCACAGAGTATAGAGTACAAAATTAAGCCTTCTTCTCAGTTTCAGTGGTAAATTAAGTCACATTTGACTGTGCTGTTCCATTTGTAAACATTATATACAGGTTTAATCTATGATTAGCAGAGAGTTTGCACTTTCTCATTAATTTTTGCCTTGAAGGTTTTGAACTGTGATTAAAATCTTAAACCTACAGGGAATTTGTTATTATTTTTTATCAGTATAATCTGTTCTTCTAAGAAAAAGGAGATGTCAAAGCAAACTGCTACTGCTATTAGATTTTAGCGGTGTTTTTGGTTGAAGATTTTGGTTGAAGCTTTACCAACTGCTAGCACCTGGGTCCATGGGCTTGGAGAAGTGAGGTGCCATTTGGGGCCCTGGTGCCCCTGCCCGTCCTGTGGAGCTATAGGAGCCCTATGGCTTAGACCTCAAACCATGGACCTCAAAGTTGTGCTTGTAGATTCAATACATGCCTCTTAAGTTTCTGTGTGCGTATGTGTTTTAGTTAAGTGAATAATGATGGTTTGCTTGTTTATTTGAGGTGAGATGTTCTTCCTTGTATATTCTGCTGTGTTTGTGTATGTTGGTATCTGCATTTTGCTGCTTGTTAGGCTGGCTTTAGCCTCGCTTCACGTTTTCTGCATAATCACAACCTTCACCAGAAGGAACCAACACTTCTGTAGCAGTGACCCGTGCAAGGGAGCTTGGTGGTGGTCGTTGCACCAGAACAAGGAGCATCTTTATTTCTTGACAGTTCTGCTGTGGATTCCAGGTCCCTCCCTTGCCCCAAGAACTGGTTTTGACTCTAGAAATTGCTTCCCACTTTCCTTGCAGTTGTGATGAGAGAAAGCAGATCTTTGGTGCATATTGCTTCCCCACTTAGGCCAGTTGTATGAGTGAAAATGAGGTTGTCTGAGTGAAAAAGCAGATGGAAACTCAAGTGGATCTTCTCTTCTCTTAGCTGCTACTACCAAAACCTGTTGGTTGCTGTTGGTGCTACAGAGAAAGACAAGAGACAATTTTCAGTGAAATGAGGAAATGTCTGGGTGAGAAGGAAGAGATAAAAGGAAAAAAAATAACAAGATTTGGCAGTGAAAGCCTTTGGTAAGCAGATAAAAGAGGGAGCTCATGTCCTGTGGACCTTCTTACATCCCTGAAGATGACCTGTGCTTGGAGAAGAACAAACAGCTCTGTGAAAGCAGTCTTGGATTGTGTTGTGAGGAAGGAATTGCCAGGCTTTTTGCAGTCGGAAGAAGGGTGTTTTGTTTTGTTTATTTAAACCGCGTCCTGGAAACAAAGTATTTTTAGGTCTGCTTAGAATAACCCTCATGCGGAGGCCACGAACACTTGAGGTCCATCTCATGGGCACGTCTCTAGCAAAAGAGGGCAGGAGGGGCAGATAGGGGTGAATGGAAGGGCCAAAGCCCCTCTGTTGGCCAACATATCATGGGAAGCATCCCGAGATGCGGATAGCCGGTTCACGGTGCGGTGCTGGGAGAGCCCCCGGGAAGCAAGCGCCCGCACACGAGCCCAGCTCACCCGTTTTGCAGAATAAATCCCTGTCAGTCAGCGCTACGCCCGCGCGCCGCTCATCCCCGTGCCTGAATATTGGCAGCCTGCCGCTGAGACCGCCCTGCAATGAATTCATAGCTAATGCGGGACCGGAATAACATCGTCTTCCCGCATCTCAGTTCTACCGAAATAACGGCAGTCCTAAATATCCCAAGCACATGAAGTACTGAATTTGGGGTGGCCCAGTAGAGTGCGAGGTTTGGGAAGGCAGAGGGAGGGAGGATTTTTAGCCTGTTTGCAGCCCGGGATGCAAGGCACGGAGCAGGAAGGCACCGGAGCTCATGATCAGGGATGCAGCCGGACCATCCAGGGCTGCTGTTTGCCTCCCTGCCCTGCTTTGCAGGAGTAAGGGCATAGCCGCCTCCCTAGACTTGTGTGGTCCACTTAGCGCTAAATCATTCTTTATTAGGAACAGCATATGCTTATTGGGTATTTCATTTTCTGTCTGGCTGCTCCTCGATGCGTTGTTGTGGTTACAGTAACCAATCGTGCACTTTTCCAAACCATTAGCTGGTAAAAGCCTTTTATTTTTATGTCAAGAAGTGATAAGGGCTAAGTTACAACGTCTCCCAAAGTGATTTTTTTTTTTGGGTAAACACTCTGTTGCATATGCAACAATACAGGCACTCTTCATGGTCAGAAGATTTTTATAAATTCTTTCTCCATATCCACCCTGTTGATGAGTGGCTCTGTGTGTGCAAACTGAGCCTCTGCACAGGCTCCCTCTAGGCAGGCCTAGGCAGTGCCTAGGTCTAGGCAGTGACCTCTAGTCATCGCACTTCCAGTAACTCCCTCTGAGCGGGGACCAAAGTGAAGGCTTAGGTCAGAGCGTGTCCGCTAACTGCTGTATGGATTCAGCTTTTGCTTTTACTTGCCAGGAGTGATTTTTGCAATAAAAAAGTTAATCAAGCCTGGGAGATCTTCCTTACAATTAAGTTACAGGAGCTGCAGCAATTCTTCCACTTTGCTATAAAAAGAAGTGCTCCAGTCTTAATTGGGAAATGCGTCCTAAGTGCATAAGGGGCGACATTTCAGACTTGCTGAATAGCGTCGGTAGAAATCATTATATAAAACAGATGTTTTCGATCTGAGAGTCAATCCAGGATGGCGGTTAGACCTTTTAATGGAACTTAATGAGACACTTAGCAGTCCATTTCCTACCATTCTGGGCTTTTACTTACTGAATCATCCCGTCAGGGCACAGCGTCTGGTGGGCTCTGCAGCAAAGGTCATTGAAGCTGCTGGATTAGGGCAGAGGTTTGAGCCCAACGCTCCACGCAGCCACCTTCCCACCAAGGGTTAAATGGGCTCCCACCACCCGGTGCAGTAGTTCTCCTAACTTGCAATGAAATTGCTCCAGAGATGCTACCAGGACCTGCAGCGTCCTGGAAGAGCAGCTCCTTGTGGGAAAGGAGCAGCATCCTGCGCTGCCGGCGGAGGGAAGAGCATCTGCAACAACGTGGCTTCCATGGCAGGATCCCTGCTCCTTGTATCTGACCTCATCCTGGAGCAGCCAGCTTTTTATCTGCTCCTCTTGGGGTGGAAATGCCCGGAGCTCTCTTGGGGTTTAACCTGGTGCCAGCACAGATGCTACCAAGGAAATTACGGAGCTGGGAAGCAGCGCAGGGAGCAATCCCAACATGGGAGGCTGCAGCCAGAAGGGTGCCAGGGTATTTTGGAGGGTAGAGCTCACTAAAATACAGTCCTGGCAATGACTCTAAGGGATGCTGTGGGGGCTGAAGGCTGTGGGGCTGTGAGTCAGCGTAGGGAGGGGGGGGTTTCTCTGCTTCTCTGCAGCCGCAAGGGCCGTGACGGTGGAAATTTCCTGTTAAAGTAGAACAGAAGGGAAACAAAAAGAATAAATCTGGGCAGGTTGTTGGCAAAGATGTAGGTTCTTGAGTTGGAGTCACCGAAAACACTGATGCTTTGCTCTCCAGGTCATAAAAATATATGTACTCTTTTTTTTTTTCCTCCCCCTATAAAAGGCTAAGCAAGAAAGCAGACAGAATCAAGAATTACAGTTCACTGCTAGCCAAAAAGGAGCAGCTGAGACTAAGCAGCTTTCACTTAGAAGTATAGCATTCCCACTAAGCTCTTGTTGCTGCTGGTTTTATGTTCTTATTCGTATTAATCACTCCTGTAATGGGTTTGAATGGATGACAGCCTGAGAAGATCCTTGAGGAAGCGGGATCAGGAATCCACTGTGTGAGGTGCTCTATACAGACATGGGTAAAACAGGGCTATTTGTGCAAGAGGATAATCAAAGACTTCAGGAAAATGGGGCTTACGGGACAAATTCTGGGAGAAAGTGGACTGAATTTAGAGGAAAAGCTTAAGGGTCAAATTTCTAAAATTTCTGAGGGACAATTATTAGATTTTACCATATGATTGAAAAATATTTTGATGTCAGTATTTCAGGTTTTGTGTTGTGCGATAGCCTAAAGGAAACATTTTATGAATATTTTAAGATGATTTCTGAGATTTGGGCAAACGTGTTTCCCAAAAACCTTTATTTAGTAGTATTCTCAATACCAGTAACTGTCTTTGATTTTCCTCAGCAGATGGACTGGTTTTCTTAGGAAGCAATAACATCCTGCTTTTATTTCTAACAAGCACTATGAGTAAAGATATGTATCATTACCTAGCATTTTGTGGTTAAAAGAGCATAACTTACTCTTAAAAAGTTCACAAATCATTGGGCAAAGGAAGCCTCTACAAGTGTCCAAAGCCTACAATGAGATACAGTCCTAGGCAATAAAGTATTTCACTTCAAAAAATCAACAAAATAATCTAGCTTGTTTAGAAATGATTTGTTTAAATTAATGACATAAATAGAAATAGAAATTTGCTATAAATACTCTGTTGTTCCTGTATATAGTCTATTAAGTAAGACAGTAAGGAGTATGAATTCCTGGAATATGAATAGGAAGTTTTTCTTAAGTATTTCACGTGTGTTTCACCTGAAAAGATCCTGCTGTGTGTGCTTGAAAATTTGGAATGGATCAAAAAGTCTTTTATTTTTTCAGCCACTATATTCCCTTTAAAAGAATATTCTTGAAATTCAGCATATATTCTTGCTTTGGAAAATTGGACATAGAAGTTTTCTAGTTTTTTCTGTTCTCATAAAGATCTGGAACATGTCAAGAGTTGGGTGTTTTTGTAGTTTTCTGAAAGTGATCACTAGAAAGTTTGAAAAAGATAAGGTAAATCTATCTGTAACTCTTAAGAGAGAGTAAGAATAAAAGAAATTGAACAACAAATTGAGGCTGTGCTGTACTGAAAGAGGAGTTTTGGAAGAAGCAATGTTGTTTGTCCTCAATCTTTCTTTCCAGTATTGAAAAAGCAACAAAAAGGAGAATTTTTGCTTTTGTTTTTCAAATACAGTAAAAATAGGTCATGCCCATGAAATAGGCCAGAGTTTCAAAAAATCAGTGTTTCTAATTTGTGTATTTCTTGTGGGTTTTGTCACTCAACACCCACGTTACCTAATTATACACACCTCAAATCAAAACTTAAGAGCAGCTCGCTTATTAAAATCTGTCACGACTGTTACAAAACATGTCACTGCTGCACACATTCTGCTTCTGCTTTCCTTGTCACCACCGTTGTCACCCTGAAACCCTGCTCACCTCCATCTAGGTGTTGTTTTCCAGGTGTGCAGAGATGAGGAAGAGGAGTGGGTAGAGCTCGCTGCAAAACCCTCCCCTGGGAAAGAAGGAGCCTTTGGGTTGGGATCTCTCTGAATCCCATTTATGGAGCATTTAGTAAAACTAAACGGGGAGGATCCAGAGCATTTGTTCCCGAGATGGGTATCTGTGCAGGTTTCCCAAATGCTCTGATCTGATCTCTTTTGTAGGATTAATTACCAACTAGCTTGCTTTGCAAAGGCATTCCTCGCTGTTGCAATCTTTCATCTTTTCCCCATGTTCTCATGCCTGCTCTTTTATACTTGTCACTGAGGAATATGGGGACGGTAAACTTTTATCTCTTCCAATATTGGATTTTGCTTGATGGCGTTATTGCTGTATCTGCAACAACCCAATTTCCCCCTCCTCTGTGGGTACCTCGAGAGCTGAGCTATTACCGAAGTAAATTTTCTCTTGTGTCAGTCCAACATATGACACAAGGTGACTCATCTGTTGTTCTTTAATCCGAGGATGTTATGTGGAAGCCTTTGGAAAGAGCTACCCGTTTAGGTAATGGGTAAAGATGTCTCTCTCATACAGTGCCTTGAGGCTCAACTTCCTTGGCTCCGTGTGTGCTGGTTTCATCAAGCTGTGCTGAGCATCCAAGATGCAGCTCCCCAACTTGGGATGTGATGCTTGAAATGGAGGAGACTGACATGAAGAAGTGAAGGAGCTGTTCGTTAAAGCTGAGGAAATACAGAGGAGGGGAGGAAAAAAAAGTGAATATTCACTTGATTTAAAAAATAAATTAGCTTTAGCTGTGTTCTCATCCCCTTTGGCATTTATTTTCCAGAACTCTGCATCCCATCAGATTATACTAGTGTAAATGTTCTCAGAAAGCTCACTTTTAGCTAGTATGCTGAATTATTTCTGCCACCCCAAGGGGTTGGTTCCTTGTAATTACACAAATAAAGTACTTGACTTACTTGTAGCTACGCACTGCAGCTCGTGCCATGTGCAGGAGTTGGTGCATGTTAAGCATGTTTTCCTGGTACAGCCGTCACCACCAGACCTTCCCACCCGTTTCACCACCACCATGCACTCATTTTGACCAGGAATGGAGATGATTTTTAGAGCTCAGTGCAGTGCCTAACTAATTTTTAAAACTATGGTATTATCTTGCAGGTGGTCCAGCCTAGCTTTGCATTGATGTCAAGAAGTGAGATTGAGTTTACTTATCGTGTGGCATTGGATAAATACTGTGTGAATCTTCCCATGAGCAGAGTATGAAAAGATTTAGAGAAAAAGGCAAAAGACGGGTTTGGCAAAGTAGCAGGATATCCATGTGATGGGACAGCAAGGATGGGGCTTCATACTCCAAACTTGTCTCTGCCTTAGTGTGCAGGAAAACTTGTGAAATCAGAGTAGAAAAAAAGTCTTCTCTAAACATAGTGGTATCATAACACATGTTCTTGGGTTATAATCCACGTTGGGAAATATATTCCTCATTAGCCCGGGGCAAAACATGTAAGAACTTGGTTTCAAATTCCTCCTCTGTAAAGCGTCTCCCGTGGGAATAGAATCTGAGCACAGTAAGGTGCTCTGGCAGACCCATCCCTAAAGCAGCATGAGGATGCAGGCAGCCAAGATTCGTGGCAACACAGAGGGATCTGTGCTCCTAAGTCACCTCATGCTTTCCCAGGTTTAACCGAAGGGCCCAAGTTGTTGCTGAAAATAGAGAGCACTCTGACTGCTGAGGTTTCTGAGCATTTCAGTGATGCCTCTTTCTGAGACCCCATTTCCAGGCTGCCTCTGCGGAACGTTTTTTCATCTTTATCATCCTTATCCTTTACCGTGGGGTTTCCTTTAATCTGGTGTTTCTTGGGGCTGATTGGTCTCCTTCGTGAATGTCTGCAACATGTCCAGCAAACCAGAGATCTACTAAGCACAGGAGCAACCGTGACGGGACTACTGCAGAGGTTCCTAATGCAGAGAGACAACAACTATGATTACTATTCAGTCAAGCTGAGGTAGAAGGTTGTTCTAAAAAAAATTTTTTGAAAAGATGGCACAAAAAATATTTTTGAAAAGGTGGCACAGAAGATGGCAAAAATTACGAAAAGATGGCACAAAAAGCTCAGTCCTCTCCAGTCTAACTGCTGATACGAGACCCTGTGCAGGGCAAAGCAGGAAGGGAAAGGTGTAAACTAGGTGATGATGTTCCTTCATCGCCCTCGGAACTCAGCTGTCCCTCCAGGAAATTTGTATTAATTACTGATCTTGCATTTCCAGCACTTTGTGTGCCGGCCTGTTGTTTCATTCAATCCAAGATATTAGTTCAAGGAAGTTAAAATTACCAAATGTGTCTGCAGGATTTTAAGGTGTTCTGTGCAGTTGGTTCCCAGCCTAACGAGCGTCCTTGCCACTGTTCATCTGTGGAAATTCGTTTGAGATAAATCATTTTGCTTCTTTCTGCTGAAAGCTGCAATTCCATTATCTTGATCTCTAATGCTGTGAAAAATGATCAATTCCAGGTGCTTTTTCTTCAGCAGCAAGAGTTAAAATTATTTTTTTCAAACCTATTGTGCTTTGCGCCTTTGCCTGTGGCATAGAAGTAAATTATTTGTAAATCACTATGTATGATTGTATGTTAGAGGTATCCTTAACAACATCCAGAGATAAGTTTTCCTATATATCATTTGATAGTTCAGGTTGCAAGCTTTCTTGCTCCGATCCTTAGGAATTCAATATAAATAGATATTTCCATAGACATAATTCATCCCTATGCATTCTTGACTACTAGTGTCTTGACTACTACTGTAGTTATTGTCACTACTAGCTACAGTTAGCGGCGACAGGGAGATTGACTCTCTTAGAAGCTGCTCTTTTTGTCCTTGATATTTTTTCTTATCCCAATTCAACTGTGTAAACGCGATTGCGCTCAGCGCCGTTTAGTAGTCTTCATTTTCACAATGGAGTGCAAGCTCTAATTACCTCTCACAGTTGTCATCACTGCTGTTTTACAAAACAGGCTATTGGATAGAGCACTCGGCTTATTGTAGGACCAGCAGCTCCCTAACAAGTGTCCCTTGGACCACGGGCCATTGCAAAGGGTTCGTCCTAGGCCACACTGGCTGAGCAGCCCAGTACAGTGTGGGCTGGTTGAAGATGTTGGACCGGGTTGTGTCCACACCATAAGGCTACATCTGCATCTGGGCTATTACTTAGCATTTATTTTTTGGCTTTTTCACTGCTGATAAGGTTTGGCTGACAGCATTACGTGAAATATGGGGTCTGCTGCAAAGGCAGAGCGCCTTGTTGACCGTATAATTACTGTTCCTTCTAGACAGATCCTTGCAAGCTGCGTGGTGAGTATGCAGCTTGGTGGTTTCAGATAGACTCTTATAGTTCACTTTAGAGTGAGTGTGGTGAACCTGCCTTTAAAAGCAATGTCATAGCCTGGCAGCTCTTGTTATCTCACCCTGTAGACAACTGTTAAAGATAATTGCTCTTCTTCATGGACAAGGTATGGCAAGAACGGAGGCCACCTCGGTGCTGCTGCCCATGCAGTGACCTGCATGAGGTAGGGGCTCTGGCTGCTCTTCCCAAGGGTTTCTGCCCATATTTTCGAGTACAAACACCATTAGATTTGCTCAGGAACCCCCTATTGCCAATGAGGCAGTTCCGATTTGCTGAGACCTCCGATGCTGCGATTTGCTTGAGGCACCTACAAGCCTAGCAGCAGCTGAGGTAGCAGCACCTCTTATTATTATTTAAATGCAGTCACAGCCTATTTGTTGGGACTTTTTCATATTCTTGGGCTTTCCCCATATCTTTTCAGACAAGAGACTATTACTTGCTGCAAATTTAATATGTACTTTTGCTCTTGTGCGTAAAAAGAAAATTGCAAAGATTTGACATTGTCAACTCTTGGGAAGAAAAACAGAAAATCAGGCTGAGTATTTCCTCCTCTCTTTCTTTTATCTTTTTTTTTTTTTTGGGAGGGGGCTTTTTTTGCTCCTGTTTCCCCTCAACTGCCCAAAATGGCAGCCTATATGAGAAAATAAAATAGGGAAAGAGTGAGATATTAAAAAAAAAAGATAAAAAAGATAGAAAAGTGAATTTTCTCTCTCGAATTCATTCCATCATTTGTGAGCTGCAGCGTGGCTTTTGTTTAGCAAAAGTGACTTGGAAATCTGCTGACCAAGGGAGAATTGACTCGTTTCCATCAGTTTGCGTGGGTAGGAAGAAGCATCCCCTGCTCCTGGCAGCTCCTGGCGTTCCCAGTGTTTTACCTCTGTGCACAGTGTGAATATTTTGGTTGTCTTGTTAGGTTCCCAGGGAATGCAAATTTTTCAGCAGCAGCTGTAGGAACTTGATGGTGGAAGAACAAAATAGGAATTTATAATGTGCATATAATTGTAAAGAGGAGGATTTTTTGGGGAGAGATCAGCGGTAGTGCAGAGTAATAATCATCTTAAAGGGTGACTCTCTAGAATTAGTTGTTATTTTGTTTGAGTCCTTTGAAATCGTTTCCATACTATATAATTATCTTAAATTTTAAGTGCTTCCTGCAGTGATAATGTGTGCATTTTTGTATTCTTATGTAAATGCTTTAGCAGTTCCCAGCGTAGAATTGGAAGTGTCATTCAAAAACAGGTAATGGCTTTTCAAAATCTAGGGGAAGAAATTAATCGTTTTCTTCCACATCATTTTGCAGTCTGTATTCTGTGGCTGGGTAGCTGTTTGCAGCAATAACAGAAGCCTCCTTTCAATAATAAACATGCAGTGATAGGATACAGTAAAGCAAAGAGCTCTAAATCTCCCTTAGTCTTGATTTAAAAAGATGTGGGACCTGCAGCCAAACTGTTACATCCTATAGAGGGAGAATAATTACTCTGTACACTTTATCAATCTGTACTACCAAATTAAAGCCAGTTATTAGTGATTATAAAGATATTCTCCTGTAATGAAAGTTTAGGAATCCGTGATAAGGTGCTAATTTCTATATAGTATTGGTGCAAGTGGCAGGTCCCTTGGAGCACATGTGCATGTGGCACCGGCCCCAGCCGGGATGCAGGAGGACGTCAGGATGGGATAGACAGGGCTCGTTGTCTTGTAAAGCTGTTAATGGTGACGGGTTTGTCTGCACCAAAATAAATGGGGTAAGAGCTCTGCGATGTACAGCAGGAGGATGATTAAAATATGAGATTTAAGAGGCACCGTGTCTCACTAAAAACTAGGGCTAAGGTTTCCTGGCAGGCTGGGGAGTTCAGCCACGTACTATCCATGAGTTTCAAAGGATCTTTGTCTAACTTTACTAGACTGTTTTGAAAATTGACATAAATTCTTACATATCACTCGCTTTTAATAATTTAGTGCTCAGTCTTGGAGCACTAACTCAGGCAAAGTTGTGATTCGCTTCAATGGGAGCTTTGCCAGAATAAGGCTATAAGGATTGGGGGCTGTTCCAGTGAAAAGGGAAAAAAAAACTGTAAATATTGCAAAGCAAAAACATATCTGAGATGTATTCAAGGTAATTTCTTCCTATTCCAGCAGTCAGGTTGCCAATGCTGAGCCTATCTGGGGCAGACCAGAACTAAAATCCTCTTCTGTAAAATATTCCTATGAAATACTTATATAAAAGACTCCTCCTCCCAGGAGAAGACCCCGAGTGGGCAGACGTTAACTCCAGGGCTGCTTTTGAGTGCCCAGAGGTAGATGAGATGCATCAGAGCTTGTAGTCAGCCCCATAGATACTGATTTGGAAACAGATAACCAGGTTTTAGGAGGAGTGAGGCAAAGTAGATTATATTCTCAAGAAAAGAAAAGCCCAAGTGCTTCTTCAGACCGAGCACTGGACTTAACTTCCACATGTCTCCTTGCAGTACAAGGCGCTGCAGCTGTTAATTAAGTGCTAGAAGTTCTTTGTCTTAACTGTGCTTAACAGGCCTTTCCCTGGCCGAGATGGGGAGTTTATTTTTGAAATCAAGGTGCTCACATCCTTCAGCTTCTTGTATAATTCAGGAACAAAGATTTCTGTGCACTGAAACCCTTCTAAATCTTGTCAGAGAATTCCCTGCCTGCTCAGCACATAGTACAGCGAGAATAAATTGAGAATGAGATGTTAAATGTTCCTTGACTTGAGTTCTCAGGAAATCTAAGAGACTTGCTAATGCAGTCGAGAAAGCAGCAGCTCTAAACCAGGGAGTGGTCGTACGTATATCTGAATTTATTGCTTTGCTGAATCGTCATATTCTCCGTGCAATAACTTGGAATGACAAGTCTCTCCTGTTGCAGAATTGTAAAATGCAGGTCTGCAATGTTTGGCTGGTGGAGCAAACGCTCCAGGCTGTTCCCAGAAATCTGCAAGGCTATCTTAGGTTAGGGTTTTAAATTGTCCCATCCCAGGGACAATTGGGTGCCTTCCAAGTTTAAAACGAGCCTTGCAAGTGTTTGACCAGGCCCCTGGTGTCCTGTCCTGCCTAGACAGCAGCAGCCCCGTGTCTGCCTCGTGTCTGGCTCCAGAGTTATCAGCTACAAGCCAAGGGGAAGTGAGACATAAAATAACCAAGTGGCAGACCCTTGTGAAGCCTCTATTGTGTGGGAAACAGAAAACAGCAGAGCTCTATGTGTTTATCTCTGTGGTCAGGCAGCCTCTCAGAAGCACAGGAGCTCCCATTAAACTGTATGTTTGATTTAGAGAAAATTTCCCTTAGTTCGCTGAAAAAGAAATTGTTTATTCGTAGCTTCTTCGGGGGCAGCTGTGAGACAGCTCTGTGACTTCTAAGAGGTTGTTCATCGTGCAGCCTGGTCTCCAATTGGTAATGGCTTAGCATGTTGTGAAGGGAGGTATGAGAGAGACTTGTTTCTTTCCAGAGTACATGACGTACCGGAGGCCACCAGAACAGGAACTATAAAACCCAAAGCCCTATCTCGAAGGAACCCTCATGTGCCCATCTTTGATGCTTTGCAGTGTGAGGAGCTGGAAAACTCTCCTGAAATTACATTTC
>JAUBOD010000117.1:5574435-5588909 GCA_032353885.1 Nothura maculosa
AGCACCCCTCTGGGATGCTCTTTGCAGTGTATGAGCCACGGCATAACTTAGGGAACCGTGAGGACGGAGGAGTCCCAGGGAGCATTGCCGAGCTGGAGCGTGAAGCGAGCCTGACTGCCAGGAATGCCCAGGCACTGTCAAACTACCGAGGTTTGAAACACATCCATCCATGACGTTCATGAATAAATGGATTGCGGTAAATCAAGCTCATTTGAAAAGGTCTCATTAACATTTTGTCACACAGAAATGCCACTTTGGTCAGGGGAGAGCCAACCAGCTCCTGAACCTGTGACATTCCTGTTATTATTGAGCTTGGTTTATATTGCTTACACCACTTATAAGCATCTAAGCTGAATTAACAGAATATCAAATACTCTATATTTCTTATAGCAAGTCAGATGCACTTTTCTTTACATACTATACAACCATTTCAAAGCAATCCAAAATGCACTAAAATGCTGGGTAGTGTTTCCCTTGTTCATAATGTTTGGGATCAGGTGCTGGAAGATTCATTGCTTTCATTCATTGTAATGACCAGCTTAACTTTCCCTCACTGAAGTTATCCATGTTTAAAATTAAGCAGGCAATATAATGCTTTGCAGGATAAAAGCCTGATTAATGGGTCTATTGATGTGGTGGTATTATTATTTTTGGTATATAATGCCAGTTCAAAGGCTATACTGCACTTAGTACTTTACAGAGCTCTGTGCTTGCTTCCCAAAATATGTCTGATAATGTTTGTATCAGAGCGACACCTCTAAGAGAGCAATTGCAGCCCAGAGAAATGGTCTGGGGAGATAGCAGCAGCCGTGTGAGAGCACTGCTAACTGCACAAGAGAAATAACAGCAGGCAGGACAAATGGCATTGCTGAGAACTACAAAGGCGTTATTGAATGCCATTGATGGTGCTGGCTAATCCATAGCGTTGTAAATATGCAGCCACATTAATAAAATAAATATACAGGCCGAGCTGCAAGGATGTCCTTTTGTGTGGAACACGCTCTAAGCTGGCAGTGAAGGAAGGGCCTGTTTGATGGAACGTGGCGTTATTTCTTCTCCTGCAGCTCCCGCTGTTATTTATCTTCCGCTTGCAGCTTCTTGCAGTCAGCGAGCAGAGGCGATTCCTAGTGCCTGGAAAAAGGAGAATTTGGCAGTGTTTGTCCCTAAGCTCTTCCTCCCAGGCAGCCCCTGTCTTTCTTCTTCAGAAGTAGTTGGTGGCAGTGAGGTGCCCCTTGTAGTTTGTGGAGGTCCCAGCTAGCTCTGGAGTGCTTTTCTTCAGTAGGGTTTTAGGACCATCCACTAGTAAAATGGATGTGTCCCTGCTTGTAATTAAACAGGCGGATTTAGAGCGTGCTGCAAACCTTGATTAGATTACTGTTTCTCCGGTACTTAAGGATAAATCTGGACGAATTCATGGATGACAGCCTGGAGATCTCCTCTATCTCCACACCCCAGGGTCAACGTCCCGTGACGAGGATACGGCAGCAAATCCCACACACCGCTCATGAGCTCTGAGGCTTCCGTGGAGCCGGTCGGAGGAGCTCCCCAGTGCAGTGCTCCCCATGCTGGTGCTAAAAGTGCTCCAGCCCTGTTCCTCCTGAAGCAGAAGGTGCCCAGCATGGATGCTAGAGCCTGCTGAACCTTCTCCTGTGTGACCAAACTCATAGGGCCACCACCAGGCACCAGTGCTACCCCAGCCAACGTGTCCTGGCCAATGATGCCCTGGCCAATGTGTCACTAGCCCTGTTCAGAGAGTGACAACTGGCTCTCAAGTTAAACCAGGGGGGCACACGGCTGTGTATAGCTGGGAGCAGAATACAGTCCCGTACCTTGAAAGGAGCTCTTCAGCTTGGATCTATTTTTCATAAAGAAGTAATGTCTGGTGCACTTAAGTTGAGGACGTTCTGCATAACAGCTGTGTCAGAGAGATTTGACAAAACCAGTAGTTTATGTCAATTACAACTGCTAGAAATCTGATTGCAGTGGCTGGGAGGTTATCTCTGCAATAATGGGTATGCCATTGAATAGGCTGCCTGCCATCTTTGGGGCTTTCTACTTCAGTGTTGGGAGAGGGGAAAAAACCATCATATCTGACTTGGGCTTCCTTGTCTGTTCCTTTAATTTTTAGGCTTGGATACACTGATCAGAAGGTCAGGAATGCTATAAAATCGGACTGTATTTATCAGAGACACAATTTAGAAGATATGGAACTTCTATACAAATGCACAATGGCCAAACTGAACAGCAAAGACCATTTTACTTTGTCTAAGATAAACGATGAAAATATCTTACCTCCATTATACAACTCAATGGTGCAGCCTCTTTTTAAATGTTGAGTTTCATTTCTGGAAATTATATAGAAAAAAAATTGAAAGGATTCACTGAAGGGTAATGAAAATGATTACAGACACAGAGAACCTTTCATAGGAGGAGAGATTTAAAACGATTAGGCCTGCTTAGTTAAGACAAGAGATGAATAAGCAGGGACATGATAGAGAGCTGTGGGGTAATGAATGGCACAGAAGAGGCACACTGAGTACTTTTATAAGCTGTTTTCCAGAGTTAAAAGCAGAGAAAAGAAAATTATAAAATGAAGATAAGTTTACTTAGCTGAAGCACAACAACTCTCACCTTTTAGATGGGTTTTCACAGTGCTGGCATCACCTGTGCAAGCCAGCACCCAGGAAACTGAGATCATGAGCTTGGGAGAATAATAAAACAAACGAGTTGCTTGGGGAAGGGAAATCTTCTTGTCAAGAGAAAACAGGAGTTTTGCTAAAGTCACGAATGGGAGCAAGAGTACCCATCTGACATGACCGTGAGTCTGCTGAAATGAGCTGTAGGGATCTGCTTCCTTCAGCTGCCCTCGCGAGGTAAAGTGACAGGACTTCTTGTTGAGCTTGAGCAGGCAGGCTCTTTCCCAGTATGTTATCAGGGAGCACATCTTTTCCAACATCCCTATTTTCAGTAGTCCATGTAGGCTGCATGTTGAGGCAGCTCCTCTCATCCACTTAATGAGCTCATGAGGTGGATCTGGGTGCTTTGGTCAGCTGGGTGGAGGGAGTTGCTCTACTTGACTCGATCCAGCAAGAGGGAGATGATAAGAAGACATAGGTGAGAACCAACGTCCAGGAATGTGTACCTGGAGCAGAGCGTGACAAGAGAGTGCCCAAGGGCAGAGCAAACATGCAGGACACTTCCACCTTCTGCTTTCCAGTGACCCACAGCTGGGCATTGACTGAGCCAGAGGTGTTTGATCAGACAAGGGAGTATTAACCACGAATTCCTTCTCTGGGGCTTTATCACGCCATGCAATCTTTCGCTAGACATTGACAAATTTATTCTAACACCTGTTCTTTTTTTGTCTAACACCAAGCCCATGCTTATGAAGATCTCTCTCTAAAGAGGCTTAAGAACAGATTAATGCACAGAGTTTCCCGTCTGGATTCTGAAGCAGTAAGAGGACATTTGTATGTGTGAAACGAAATTAAATATATTTAAAAAGCAGTGTCTCGTTAATACTAGGATTGTGCCACATACGTTGATCCCCTGCCTCAGTCTGGGTTAGATCCTTCAGATAACCTGACAGACGCTTACTGCTTAATGATCCCTCCCAAGTTTCACAAAACAGGCAGTGTTTAAAGACTAGATACTGGCTTTTATCTTACTAGAACTTCTCTAATTTTGAACTGGGGCCGGCAAGTCTTATGCCCTAAAGCTAGAGAAATCAAAAGGGTAGATGCAAACGTTAGGAAGTGTTGAAATATTTATAGAGGGTTTGATCATTCTGGAAATTGCAGAGGCTTTCCTGTACCATGCATCCAGGGAGGGAAGGGGAGAACATGTTCAGTATAGCTCTGTGCTAAATGTGAAGAAGCATATGAGACAACAGGGATCTCCTCTTGTTCTTGTTTAGGTTGACTAGCTTGCAATAGGTCTCATAACTTTATGGGCAGGTTTAGGAAGGGGCACAGTTAGCAAAAATGTCTGATATGTGCAAGGTGTCCTCCTGGGCATCTTGCAGAACACAAAATCACCTTGCAGATCTTCTCTAACAGGATTAATTTTCTCTGCAGCAATCAAAAGAGGGTCTTTATTTTGCATGTATCATGCTTTAGTTCACTTGCTCCAGTGAGAGATTTGGTTAATCAATACAACTGTAGAAGAATAGTAATATGATCCTATATCAATTAAATTTCAGCAGTGCTTACAGGCTTTTAGTCTTTCCCCTTGGAGCTGTCAGGCAGCACATCCGTTTCATGGGCAGAACAAGCTGACAAGTAACACACCAAGCTTTACACAGGTACTTATTGATGTGTCCAAATGCCTCATAAAAGTCTGGGCTAAGATGACTTGGACACGTTTTCAAAACTGAGGCATTGATTAATACTGAGAAGTAAGGAAGGAAATTTAAACCTGCGTATCTTGGTGTGTGTGATTAATTTGTTTTCTGCTTCAGTTCACTGTGTGCATTTTTTTCCCAAAGTTTGTGCCTTTGATTTGCTGTGTGAAAGAACAATGTCAAGGGAATAATTATAAGAGTCTGTTAATGCTTCCTTCATAGATTCCGAGAAGACCAAGTGACAGTCTTAAATCTCGCTTTGGAGATGTTGGATAACCGACTGTTTCCTTGGGTCCATTTTCCTCTTTTTGGAAGTGATGTCCTAAATAAATCGGCATACCAAAGAGTTTTTGCGCTTCATAGAATTCCATTTATGGCAATATCCCAATTTTTTCCATGCTGTGGAATTTTATGCTCTGGAATTGCCTCAGATCACTTTTAAGAGACGTTGTGTCTTTCTGCCACTATAGGCAGTAAGTGGGTTCTCATAATTAAAGAATATATCTCATCTACATAATTTTGAATGTAGTTTTCTCCCCTGCATGCTCATGCAGCTGGTGCAATGCCTTCAAATTGTGGTGAGCTTGAGGGGAATTATTCCCTTCCACAAATTCTTGCTCAGCAGTTGCTCCAACAGTAGTTAGGTTAGCTTTGCAGTGCTCTCTGAAGACTTCAGGTATCTACAATAGTTTGGTGAGAGCTCACCTGGAAGAAGCACTAATAAAGCACCTGCCTTCCAAAGCCCGTATAAGCACAACTTTGGAGAATACACATCTTTTGCTGGGACCAGTGCCTGCTGTATGTAGTCAGGAGGAGAAGGTCACACAGATTTCCTAATTACAGCGCTACAAGATCCGTGCATGTTCATGTATTGTGAGTTGCTCCCACTAAAATCACCAGGTTTCCTCACAATAGGTAAATTCAAGCAAAATTCACAATATTTTGAGATCGGAGCCTCTCTGTGAGAGCTTTATTAGGCATTATACAGAATAAACCGGTTCAAGTTTCCATCATTGCAGCAAGCAGATTTTGGTTGCTTCACAAAATAGCAGTTTCGTCACGCCGTCTGCTCACGCTGCTCCTCCAGAAGCTGCTATTTCTTGTAACTTAAAAGTTGAAGTGTTCACATCTTGAACTGTTGCTATCACTGCACATTACAGGATGGTGACCCAGAGGATACACCCTGCAACTCCACATGCATGGAGAAAATCAATCCCTTTTAATATAAAAGGCAGGCTCACTGGCGCAGAAAATCACTACTCAGGAGCCTTAAAGAGGCTCCTTCAAAAATTCATGATTCTAGAATGGAATCCTGGGATACATTACAGTCCTCAAAGAAAGCAGGATACGGAGGGAAAAAATCCAATTTTCATTAGGTGGAGAAAATAAAGAATGAATCCCATAAGTAGGCAGAGTCATTGATTAAACTGAACATAACTTTATGCTCAGTATGATAGAGCTCTTCCCAAGTATCCCAATACTTTTCCCAAATATTTCCAAATTTCCTTTTTTTTTAAATGCTTATTCATGCCCCTAGCACTAAAGCTATCTGAACAAAAATTCAGATTATTCTGTCCAACTGCTGTACAGTACCTGCGGGATATTCAACCTATATCTTTCTGTAAAAAAATTAACAAACAATTACTCTAATGAGTTAAACTTGCAACTGTTCCCTCCTGATGGTATTAATGATGTAAACCAAGTTTACACCGAATAGCCCTGATGAGGCTTCTTCCACATCCCTGTATGCACTGTTCCTGCAGCCATCTTCCTGACTAGTTCTTTTTCTTTCTTTCTTTTCTTTTATTTTATTTTGGATGATGTTTGGTTTGTTACAGTGGCCTTTGTGCAGTTAGAGCAGGAAGAATGGAGGAGATTGGACTGAGATTTTAACGAAAGAAATTTTAATTGTTTTGAAAATTACTTAAGTTGCAATTTTTCTTTCCCTTGGTAATCTAGTCACCTGCTTGGAAGTACAGCCATTCTAAAAGCGTGCTGCAATGCTTTTTTACTATATTATCATACACACAAATATATTTTTTTATGTTGAATGCAGCTGAAGATGTATTCATACATTTCAGTAGTTCAGCTGATCAGATCAAAACCAAGAGGAACCTTCTGACAGTTCAGCCTCTTGCTTACTTAAGCGTGACTGAGCCATGGCTGCAATGAATGCAGGACTTAAAAAAAAAAGAGTTTTATTTGTTCTTTCCTTCATTTGTTGTTTGGGGGCAAGTGTGCAGAGCTCCAGTGGGCAGATTTATTGTTGCATAGATAGCATCATTCTTGACTTCTGGAAATGCTATTTCACACAAATGCTTGGCCTTTTTTCATTGGTTTTATGTAGCAATGTGTTCAGAGCAATTGACTCCTCAGGTCTCATTCAAATTATGGACTTTATGGAAAGATGGACTTTCTTTCAGGACCACTGAGAGAAAGGAGAAGCCCACGTGGCATTACTGTTATTGTACACTTACGTCTATTGATATGTCTGTTTAAGGTCTTAGAATTCCCTGGAATTCTAAGAATCCTTAAAGTCACTCAGGAATTAAGGAGATGTGGGTAAAGATGAATGAGCAAGGTCTTATGCCAAACAGCCAGGTGAAGAGGTGGTCCATGCTAGTGCAGCAAAAAAGCAAAGGGGATTGACATGGACTTCTTATCCCAAGGGGAAAAATAAGGGTGAAACAGGTTTTTAGCATCTTTCTGTCCCACTGTTTCAGTCTCCTGCATGTGTTCTCCATTCATGACCCACACCTCTGGCATGGCAAGCAAGGAGGCCTTTTGTACCCTAAACGGCTCCAAATTACTGTACATAAACCATAATCTTCCATTGGGAGCCTGGTAGTTTCCATTTGTCTGCTAATTGGATGATATCCTTGCAATAGCCCTTATTAACACAGCAAGCACTGGGCAGGGTAGAGTGATGGAAGGCTTTTATTTAGAAATCTTTTAAAAATACAGTGCCTGTCTGCTTGACAGTGATTGAAACCAATTGTCAATTAACTAAATAACAGCCAATTAGCTTGAAGGAAAAAGGAGAAAATTGCTTATTTCACATTCTTTGTTGAAACGAGTGCTAGTCAGAGGCATGTGGGTTTTTTTCTTTCTCCTACAAGAAGACAAAACAGCAAAAGATGTGGAGAAAATTTAAAATGCCATCTCTTTCTCAATCAAGAATATTTGAGAGACTAGATAAGAACATCTTAAGCTCCTGAGACATTTAATTTCCTGTGATTTTTTTAAAAATCACAAGCGCAATCATTATGCGAGCCCAGTTTTTTTTCCTTGCTTTCCCGTTGCTCTAGGATACTCGTGCATGAGGACAGCTCTGCTGAAGCTGGCTCACTTCACAGGGAGACCAGCAGCTGGTTGCTCTGAAACGCGGTGCTAGGCAGGATTATGGTGCTTGCATCTGCACGAGCAGACCGAGCCCTTCCTCTTTGGTCCTTTATGGATGTTCAGGATTCCATGGCTGAGACCTTCTCAAAACACATAACCTTAAAATATACATACATATGTGTATATCAACAGAGAACTTACCTAGGAAGCAAGGGGATGTTTGTTTTGGGACTGACATTTTGGTCCTAGATGGATCTAAGACTATCTGGCCATGTTGCACGTCTGCATCATCTTTTTTTCTGTCTTGATCAATCATTCCCAAAGGTATTGATGGAGTCAAGGCCATTACACAGTGAAAGATGGTCATTCCTAGGCAGGAAGAAAAAGACTCTGTCCTGATTTGCTGCTCCTTATTTTAGCTATTAGCCCAAGCCCATCTACCCTCTGAAAAGATGGTGCAGCTCCATGTGGGGAATAAAACCTGATCCTACAGGCTTTGCACCACACATTTTGCACCATTTAACTCCTGTTGTTTTCAGAGCAGAGGCTGATGTTGCCAGGGGGTCTCTGACAGCCAGCCTTGCACTGCATGATCTGCTGGGTGCTGCGAGAGCACAGCTCAGACCAAAGAGGCAGCTGCTAGAGGCTAACTCAATATTGCTGGGTTAGTAAGAAACCATTTGCTGATGGCCTTCTGCCTCAGAATTTTATTTCCCTTTCCCTGCAAGCAGTTAAGGGTAGTAGTTAATGCAAAGAGGCTTTACATGTCCTGAGCTGCAGCTGGTCCCTTGTGGTTGACACTAGGGCTGTGGCTGCCTAATATCCATTAGTTGCATCGATCAATAATTCTTCACTTAAAGTTTTTACTCGTTGTTCCAAAAGGTTTTATTATGCTGCTCTGAGCTGCTCACCACGTCATTTCACAGGTTTCAAATTGTGTTACTCTTTTTGTTAATACTTATAGGGCCAGTGTTTCATAATCCGATAGTGAAGGGTGAGAGGTATGTCTTTTAGCTGTTGGAAAAGCAATGAATATTGGATGCTTTTGCATTAACTGATGTGAAATTCAGCTCTGCACATATTGATCTCTTACTTTCTTGCAGGAACATTTTACACCCGAGTGCAAGTTCAAAGAATCAGTATTTGAAAACTACTATGTGACATATTCTTCAATGATCTACAGACAGCAACAGTCTGGCCGGGGTTGGTATTTGGGTCTCAACAAAGAAGGAGAAATAATGAAAGGAAACCACGTGAAGAAAAACAAACCTGCAGCACACTTTCTTCCAAAACCATTAAAAGGTAATTGCCTTGGTTGGCTCCATTTATCTGGGCTGGCATTATACTGTGTCGGAAATGTTTAATTGCTGTGCATACACATTGGAAGGGCTCAGCTGCTTATATAACAGCAGTATAATGTTCTGTAATATACCATTAATGCATGCAGAGCTGCTTTTTTTAGGTTTCTCCACTTCCATATCTTCCTCATCAAACCAAATAGGTACATTAGCTTCTTGGTGCCCAAGGTGCCCAAGGGTTCTGCACTGCAAGGGATGAAGAGTTTACCTGGAATGGCCCAAACAGCTGCACCCTGGCCACTTGCATCTGCCTGTGCATCCTGCCACTCTGTGCTTTATGTTACAGGGTTTTTTTTTTCTATTTTTGCCTGGGATTAAGCTGCAATGCGCAGTGCTCGTTAAACTCTAGTTAATGTGGCGCCAGTATGTGACAATTAAAGGTAACACATGTGGGTTACATGCACTGGTTTGTCTTGGAAGCCAGGACCTCGATTATCCCAGTTAACTGAAGCGTCTGAATCAGGACTGTGATCCCACCAGGATCTCCATGTGTCCATGCAAAGAGAGAGATCTCAGCCATGGCACGGAGGAGCTCCCTATTCTCCAGAAGAGCAAACCTCTATACCCCTTCCTTAAGGGGAATGAAACTCTGCTTTGTGCAGAGTTAAACAACCTTGTAAGGCAGCGTCATTCTGAACTCAGTGCATGTTTCAACGATGCATAGCCCTGCATGGGTGCAGGCCTAGCTTACAAGCTAATACAGGACAAGGTTTTAGGTAACTGATGCTGAGGTTGCCTCTCACTTCTGATATGTGTTAAAGCAAACCAAACAGAAGACTTAAAAATCCATTTTCTCACCTATTTGTCTAGACTCTGTGTACAAGGAGCAGATCAGATAGTAGCTATTGGCAGAGCACTTCACCATGAGTAAGCAAGTGCTGATTTTTATCAGCTCAGGTCTGTCTTGCAGCATTTTGTATGTGGAGCGGTTAGGTGGGTGATTTAATTGGCAGGGGGAGGAGGCCGTGTGTTTTCCTGTCTCTGAAATGTCATCCCCTTAAAGAGGCTCTCAGCTCTGCTTGGGAAGCATTTGAAATGAGAGAGGGCTCCTGTCAGGGAGCGACTCCCTTTCCTTCGTTCCCTCCTTGCAGTGCTTGTTGCTGAATGAGAAACGCAGCTTTGGCAGGCAGGCGTTGCGGTGAGTGACGAGCAGCCCGCGCTGACGTGTCGCCCTCTTTTTGCTTTGCAGTGGCCATGTACAAGGAGCCTTCTCTCCACGATCTCACAGAATTCTCCAGGTCTGGAAGTGGGACCCCAACAAAGAGCAGAAGTGTTTCAGGAGTGCTAAATGGGGGTAAATCCATGAGCCAAAACGAGTCAACGTAGCCAGGTTAAGGCCAGCCAAGTGCTCTCTAAACAGAACCTTACCTCTGGATGCAGTTGAATTCTTACTAGCAGTCTTTCATCCAAACGTTCAATTGCCCAGGACAAGCCACCGAACTCGCATAGGTCACTCGTTTATCAGCCATTAGATCTACTGGTTGTCAAAGGATATACCCCAAATAATGTAGAATATGCTTGTGCATATCACAAGGCACTTGGATAGCCAGCAAACATAACTGCGGAATAAATCTCAGAGAAGAAATGTCCAGCTCTTTCTCTCTTTCTCTTTCTCTCTCTGTCTTTCTCTCTTTCCTATGCTTTGTGGAATACGAAACAAAAACATTTCACAGCATTCACTGCTGATAAGAATTTGCTTTCCAACTAAGAAAAAAGACCACTTTTGCTCTTCAAAGGAAATTTTAATGCTTATATGTTTTATAGGGGCAAACGAAAATAAATATGTAAACTCTGTTGTTTCCTTGGCTTACCGTTTTATATCTAAGGCTTGATAAAAAAAATGTATCCTTTAATTTGGAATAGAGCAACTTTTTGATTTCTGAACTCCAATGGGTCTTTAAAGCTACGTCTTTAAAAAAAATAATCAAAAATTCAGGGTTGGAACTGAGAGTTGGTGTCTCAGGCTCAAGTAAACAGTGTTCTTGTGGTTTTAAACACAAAGAAATATAAATTTTTATAGATTTGTAGTTTCTGGTAAAGTTCTTGTGCTAACCCCAGTCTGTAGGAATTGAGTTGTTTTGTTATCCCAAGTGGAAGTTAGCAGGAAGGGATAAAATTATCCTCCAGTGGTAGATTTCTCTTAATCCCATTTTGTGTGTCATGTTAAACTATTGTTGTGGCTTCTTTTCTAAAGACAGAACCTGTGGAATTAAGGTGACTTCCTTTTTTTTATAAGAAACGTCTTATTTGTAAAAGTCCTTCTTTCACTGTAATGGGCACGTGAACATTGTGTAGGAGGAGCGTTAGGACAGGTTACCCCCTAAACAACATATACTTATACATGCTATTGGAAACAATTGTTTAAAAAAAAATAATGTAGTTAGGTTTCCATTTAGGTCATCATGTCTCTTGCATGGGAGAAAGTTGGACTATTGGCATAGAGTTGCATGACGTGTAAGATTTTGTGCATTAATCATCGTTGGATTCTGTGCTCCAAAACCGATATAGTTGTGTGCGGGCAGCTTTCTGCCTCGTACGAGAGAGTTGTTTATTATTTGTTGTATACACAACCATGCACTGAATAAACTATTTATATTAAGATGTACTTTTTAAAAAAGCTTGTTTGATTATATTATGTACCTTGGTTACTCATTTCCAGGGAAAGGGTTGGCAGTTAAATTCTAACACGATAAAGCGGTACTGTAATCAATGCTGAAGTTTGTTTTATGAGGGGCTATTCCCTCGTGATGCGATGCGCTTACGGATGAGAACGTGCTCTTCCTTTTGGATATTGTTCTAACTGCTCTCACGTGCCCAGCCGAGATACTCAAAACATAGGGACTATTTAGTGCCACGGAGCAGTGGTGACATCCTCGCCGCTGAGCGCTGTCGGAGTCCCGGGAATTGCAAGGCTCGGCCGGGTTATTTTCCGGCTATCCTCTATATTGTGCATCCCAAGTGGTGTCCCCACCTGCTGCCTTGCAGCACCCAAGGGATCCGGTGAGCACAGCGTGGGCAGAGGGCATCTCGAGGATGCTCTGAGGTTGCAGTGCGCGGCTGCAAGGGGGGGTTTGGTTTCCTGAAGAAACAGGCTCCCTAATTCCTGCCTTGTGCACATGTCCTGGAAATTGAAAAAAAAGATGAAAAATGAGGAAAAAAAATCCCCTCCACCTGGCTTTTCTGTTGAAAAACATCAGTGAGGATTTTTCTCGCTGGTGATATGCGGACAGTTCTGACAGGTGAGCTTCACCTATCAGGGCTTTCCAGGAGGCCCTAGGAGGAACAAGTTCCCATCACATGCGGCTGAAGGAATGGTTCTGGAAGGGAAGCAAGTGGACATGGGAACAAAAAGCTATAAACGTTAGCCGGGGATTGCAGCTAGATATTCTGGGCTGTCCCCCTCCCGCGTGACCAATGGAGTTAAAGCTCAGACCAGGCTGGATTTCTGGCCATCAGCTGGCTGCTTGTCTTTGCCCTGTTCCCTCAGTTGTGCCAGTGCATTGATTTAAGCCAGGCTCAGAGGGGAAGGTGTGCATGTAGCTAACGCAGACTCTTATTTCAGATCAAAACAGCAAATTTATAGTCAGCAAGAAGCTTCATCTTGCTAAGCTCCCATGCTGGAGCAAGGTGGTTTCCTCTTGCTGCTCTTCACGGGCTCTCAGCTCAACCCCTGCAGGAGAGGGAAGAAGGTGGGTGCTCAGTGGAAGCCCCTCTGCTTGGGGCTGCTGCAGCTCTCGTACTTCATAGCACTTGTTGCCTGGCTCCTCCAGCTTGCTCAGCATGATCAATACCATGGAAATGGTCCTTAAAAATTGAAGACCTGACCAGCTATTCTGTGCTCTGTCCCCAAGGAACATTTTCCGTAACCTTCTCAACCCTAGACCTCAGGCTTGGGAGGCCCTTGTTTCAATTAAGGAACTGCCTAGTGCCTTAGGAGCATAAAACCTGATTAAAAATAGAAAAGAACGTTTTTAAAAATGGTCATTATATAGAGCCACGCTATTTAGCTACCCGGTTAAATGCTGAGTGCTGCTGTCCTCAAGGTAACTGCAGGGCTGCCCTTGGCTTTTAGCTGCAGCCTCACTTTGATCCCCAGCCCTGGGACATTGAACAGAGCCTGCAATCTGCAGAGGAGGCAGCGGCACCACACGCAGCCTCCCCCTGCACTTTCCTGTCGTTTCCCTTCGGTACCAACAGTGACAGCCATGAGCAGCCACTGCCAATCCCAGCTTCAGAGCCTCACCTGCACCAAGCTAACACAGCCCGCTCTTGGATCACAGATGAGACCAGAGATGTGGTGACAGCTGATCCAGAAACTGCTGTTTCTGATAATTATGTTAGATTTCTGTCCAGGCTGATCTGACAATAGTTTGTTTGTTTTGTTTTTCCTTCTTCTGAGGACTATGGAAGTAGCGGGGACCGCCTTTGCTGGCATCCAGCTATAAAGGCTCATGCATGCTATAGGCAAAGTGTGTAGGGGCGGGGGGAAATGCCCAGGATTTACCTGTAGCCTCTGGATCCATCAGCTGGGATTTAATAAGGAGAACTAGAGTAAAATGTCACTCTACTGTCAGTGAAGTGACTATCCTGAACTAGTCAAAGCTCCTTGGGTAGACAGGAGCACAGACTCTACAGAAAGTAGTTTTGGGAGCCAGACTCCAGAGTATTTATCCTCTTCCTTCAGCACCCATAGGCAGAACCTCAGAAGATGACTCTTCAATAACATGTTCCTTAAACCTGCTAGAGGTTAAAAAAGAATGTTCGTAGTGATGGTTGACTGAAAACAAACTATTTAGGTCAAACTACTCTGTTCTGTTCTATGTACCTGTTCAAGAGCTAGAAGATGCGTGCCAGGAATAAGAAAGGAAACCAGAGGGACTGGTATGAGACCAAGCCCTGCACTGGCTGTGAGCAACCAGCCTTCAGAAGGCTTCGTCTCCAGCCTTTCCATTATTGTAAATAAGATGCCCTTTGTCTTCCAGTTCGTTTGCCAAATGGTCTTGTCTTTGCATCTCCAAGACCTCCCATGCACTCTGCAGGCCTGGATTTGGCCCAACAGCTTTCCAGTTCACTGGGGTCCACCTGGAAGAGCCCCCGGGCCTCTGCAGTGCCTGTGCAGAGACCTTCAGAAAGGCTGCAAAAAAGCTCCCTGCCAGCCCCAAATGAAACAGATCACCCATGAAATGAGGAAAATGCTGCTCGGAGCACAGCTGTTAGGAGCCAAAATTGCTTTTTGTTTTGTTTTGTGATCCACCTTCTCTAAGGTCCCTGCTGGGCCTAAGGCTGGGTCAGACTTGGTCTGGTTTTGGAGTTGGGGCAGAGGGCAGAAGTTCTTTCTTGTGTCACAGAGGTTGAGGTTGTTTTTTGTTTCGCTCTGTTTTTAATTAACTCCATGCCATCTCACAGCATGGTAGTATCTCCATAGCCACTTG
>JAUBOD010000117.1:5590779-5624410 GCA_032353885.1 Nothura maculosa
AACCCCACAGTGCTGACTGTCTTAAGGCCTGATCCTAATCTTGATTGCAGAATGCACCATGGACTCCAGCAAATGCTATGCTCATTTAAAATACCTTTATCGAGAGCAGCAAGTCACCCTGCTGTTGGAGGAGCTCAGCCATTGCCTCATGCATAAGTACGTTACAGTGGTTAAGCTGTGAAATATTTTTAGATAACAAAATTAACCGGTTCAAAACTTAATTAATCCTATTTCCTTCCCAAATGACTTCCTTAGAAAGGTACTTGGAATGGTTTTACTTCCCCCCATTGTCTGCCTAATGCACTGATGAACTTTCCTTCTGAGCTTCTCCTTATTTTAATTGTCTGCTCAGCCAACCAATCCTTTTGATAATTAAGCAAGTTAATAATACAGAGTGATCTTTAAAAATTAAACTTTGTTTCTTGTTGATCAAGAGCAGAACTTCTTGTTTTTTAGAGGGATGCTTTAGTTTTTGTTTTCTTGCTCTTTTCCCGTGTTCCCAGTTTAAGGAAAGCACCAACCTTTGGAAATAGTGGTACCATTTGGGAGCCACCTGTAACTGAGGAGTTGGTGCAAATAGTTTACATTGAATAATGCAGTACTGAGGTTTTCGAGGGGCTTAAAATCAGCCAAACTCATGGTCACTTGAGCCAAATGGACTGAGCAATGAGAAAGGAAAGCAAAGAAAGCCCAGAGCCTGCCCAGCCAGAGAGCAACAGCACTAAGGGAGCATTTAGAGCCGTGACGTCGCTGTGACCTCGCTCTTCTCACCATGGCATTTTATCAAGGCACCCTAAATCACAGTCATTTTCAATAGGGGAAAAAGCAAGACTTATAATGGAGAGTACCAGATTAGCCTGGGGATTAAACCATGAATATCTTCACATGGGCACATTGAAATCTGTTTTGTTCACACACACATACATATATGTATGTAAGTATATGAATCTATTTATTTATAAAGTGTATATATATGTCACATTTGGATTTGACAGCCGGCACTGGTGAGAGGTGGCTCAGCTCCAGCAAGTGCTGAGATCCAGGCTCGGAGCACGCAGCAATTCCCCCACAGAGGCAGAAAAATCAAAAACCCTGGGGAGGCACCGGGCAAACCCTGCAGCCGTGTCCATGCAAGCGGTTTCCCAGCCTCATCTCTCCATGTGCAACCGCACGGGGAGCAGGAAGGAGCCGCATGGGACCACGCACCTCACGCTTCTTGATCACAGTTTGCACGGGAAAGGCTTTGATCAGTCAGGGCGAAGCGCAAGGCTGAGGGCTCGCGCAGGAGCCACATGAAAGCGGGAAGCAGACTCCAGGCTGGCGACCAACGCGGCAACGGGGCAGGGAAGCAGTGGCTCAAACTTCACAGGAGGCAGCTCCAAGATCCCGGGCCTTTGAAAACTGCCCTGGAAATGCAGATGGGTGTAAGCAGCTGGGGAAGACTACAGATGGATGGAGTTTGCAAGGGAAGATGCAAAGAAGGAGGGATAAAGGTTAGTCACTAGGAGAGTAGAAGAAAATTTTAAATATATATATATATATATATATATACACACACACACAGTACTGGAAAGGGCGAGGAGGCCCAAGAATAAATGCAGAGTGGGATGTTATTAATGATGACTCAAAAGTGGAGAAGAACTTAATGAAAGCTGAGCTGCCTACAGAGCAAGGCATTTGTGTTAGTACCAAAAGTCTTCATTAATTGCCATTTGGTTCTGGCTCTCCAAGGACAGTGGGTGCTCTGGTTGCCCATGGCTTCCTCACCCTCCTGGAAATGGGCTCTGGAAGGAAAAATTCCCTTTGGTTCCAGGACAGTCAACCAAAATGAAGGAACTTGCTGAGCCTGAGCATGCTGTATCTCGACCAAGCAGGACCTGGGCTAGTCTGAGGAGCAACTTAACGAATCATTGCATTATAACCAGAAGAAATTCTCTAATTTGTGAGCCAACTTTGTATTCAGAATGGTTTGTGTTAGCTTACCTACGTGACGGATATCAATCTTCTGCCAAAGTGTGCCAAAAAAAGACTGCAGGCATTGTGAATAGACTAAGGAAGCTCAGCACACAGATAGTGAACACAAAAGAAAACCGGGACTATAGATGGGCTGCATGCTCATCGCTTCTCCAGAGAGCAATGGGGACATGTTAACCCGTTTAGCTGACAATGGAGCAGTTGTTAATAGAATATCTCTAGGACAGACAAGAAGCAAAGAGTTTCAGCTGCCCTTCTGAAAAGCTGGTGCTCATACTCCAATGTAGAGTATGTGCCTGAAAGTAAGTGATAAAGAGCCAGTGAAAATATGGTAGATATGGCCAATGACTGCACAAGTGTCCTTAAAACTCTGCTTCCTTTAAAAATTGAAATACTACATGGAACATCCAAAGGGAGGATGGACAACTGGGACCACGAGAACATCCTCTCTTGGCTTTCCCAATTCAGGAGAGGCTGAGGATGGAAAAGAGATGAGGAAGTCTTCTCACTACTGCCTTGGTGAAGGCAGAATCCTGTGCTGGCTCCATTCCTGCTAACAGAGGAACAAATGAAGGTGACCTTTGCAGTGCCTTATGCATTCCAGTCCAGCAGCCATGAGGCCATGGTGTGGGTCCCCTGCCTCCATTCTCCGCTGCTGAGCACTTATTTGAACAAGACCTTGGTTTGTTCAGAGGAAGGCAGCTGTCAAAGTGCTTGGGGAGCCATGATTTGTAAGTAATCATGGTATTTAGAACCATATGACCTTTTGAAAAGTTAAGATCAGGCTTAAAGGGCAGCCTTCCCGGAATAAATGACTCCGAAATCTCTTAGGTCAGATTTGAAATACAAATCCATAAAGGACAGACATCACATCATTTCAGAAAGAGAAGATTAATCACTAATATCTGGCAATTGATTTGCAAGCCACTTTTATTTATGATGTGTTTGTACGGCACCCTGCACACTCTTACCTATCATCAAGCTCCCTAGGGGTTACTTAATGCAAATAAATCAATGGGGATCTATTGATTAAGTTACATAAACATTCTTGGCGCTGGGATCAGTGCAAGTTTCTGCAGCCATCCTCAGGTCTCACATTTATGACAAATTATGAGTGAAGGAAACCAAGGAGGCTGCTGCCCTCGGGCCAGGCCCTGCGGCCGAGTCCTGCAGCTCCCTGCACTGCCTGGCACCAAGCAAGGCTAATTACTGGCACAGGCTGAAGGGGAGAAGGGAGTTTTCCTTGCTGTTTTAGGACGGTACCAGACATCCATGCAGCCCCTTGGTCTCCTTTAGTGATGGGTTGCAGTGTGATGACCACAGAGTTCCCACAAACTCACGTCACTGTTGCTGCTGCTCTCGTAGATCCACTGCAGCAGGCACATAAGTAACAGCGGGGCTGTGAAATCTGCTGTCGAGCATCTCAGGTTGACCCTCCCAGATGAGCCGACAGCCTCCGCTGCATCTCTGTGCCTCTCTGCTCCTTATCGGGAGAGCAGGAATCCTCCTCCCCTGCCTCCCCAGGCTTCACAGGCACAGATTCATTAGGCATTTCCGTGCAAAATAAACAAACAGCACCATGATAGCGAGGCCGCTGGAAAACATAAATGAGTGGAAGCAGCGTCACGTCTCCATAGCAAGGCTGAGCAGCAGGCAGTAAACAAGGGCTGGGGCCACACACTGAATGACGGGAAGAAAACAGCAACTTGGGGATTGCTGCCCATTGCTGGGCAACAGGCAGTTTGCTCGGTGGCCAGGGCTGAGCTGTCCCTGGAAAAAAATCAGCATCCGATCATCTAACGAGACGTCATGGGACATCCTCTCCAGAACAGGGGATGCACTTTGGGACAGGAAGGTTCCTGCTTCACCTTGCAGCTTTAACACTGGCATGTAAGCTGGTGTGCTAGCACCAACACAATAGAAATCCCAATACGAAAGAATATTCCATACAATAGCAATTCCATGGCATTTCTGTGCGGGTGCAGCTGTGTGCAGGATTGGGGCCCCTGAATGTGTGCCTGTGCTAAAGTAGCAGCGGCTCCAATTACCCCGACAAATGCAAAACAAAGGCCTTGCATAATTCACTGCATCTGGCAAAGATAAAATTTTACATGTCATAACAACACATATCAAAAGAATTCTGTAAAACTCACCCATAATTTAAAATGTCACTGGAAGTGATTCGTAATTAGGGCAAGGTCTTTAAAAGGCTGCTCACGGAAGCTAAAACCTCTGTGACAATGATCCAGCTAAAAGCATGTAAGTAAAACACAAGTGTAGGAAATTCTGCTTGCATCGTAATGGAGAATTAGAGCAATCAAAGAAGACCTTTACAGAGCCTCTATTAATGGGATTTCCTTGTCCAGCCTTTGAGTCCCCTCGGCATCCAGGGCTTGGCTCTGCAGAAATGCCTGCTCTGCACACGGACAAGCAGAAACATCATCCCACTGCAAGCTCCGCAGCGGCTGTAGCTCCAGGAATTCTAGGAGGATCCCAGCAGTGTGTGGGAGGCAGCAGCAATGGCACTACCCCATGGAGAACAAAAATGTCGAGGCTTTTCTGCCCTAGGTGCATGGCAGGCACCATGCTGCTGGTGCAGGTGGAGGGACACGTGCTGGGAAACCATGCAGGGAGGGCCTAGAAATGTCTTGGTTTGTGCATTCAATAAAATTTTGCAGTAACTGAAGAGAAGAAATGAAAAGTGAATGGCAGCAAGCAACTCAGTGACATCTAACATCAAAGAGCAGGGAGATAAGAGTTATTATTTAGACCTGTCAAGGCTCCTACGTGCCCACAGGGAGCAAGCAGGCGTGACCTACTTGCAGAATTAGGAATTCACTAGGAAAAGGTTTTAGGATTCAGGAGAGAGCCTGCCCTCAAATCCAGGTTCCTGTCATGAAAACCCAGCCTTGTCTATAACTAGCCTTAAAATGCTTGAGTTACAATTACATTGCTGCTCCTCTCCAACCACCAACCCAAGTTTATGCTCCTCAGAGAGAACCTGAAAGGCCCTTGGCAGTAGGTGGTGAAAAGGTGCAAGCTTTAAAGATGCAGACAGCCAAGCAGCTGCAGTGGTTCTCCGGGATCCCTGTTCTGCACTGGGCTTTGGGATGGACACTGGGATGGATTCGTCCAGGCACAGCTCCATGTTCTGGGCTGCTGCCACCACTTGCTGCTGTTCTGTTCCTTCCTCTGCGTGCAGGTGGCAAAGGGACATCCCCAGGCAAGGGGACACCACCATGGGTGAACAGGTCCCATCCTTGTGCACCTGAGCAGTGCTTGTCCAGGTGAGTGAGGAGAGATGAGCACAGCCCAGCAGTCCCATTTCTCCCTCTTCTCTGAGAACAACTCAGATCTGGAGCCAGGGAAAGCGCTATTGATGGCATCAAAGCCAAAGGGATCCCTACAGAAAGAGTAACCCTGAGCAGGAGGGAGGGTGTTAAGGGGGACATTGTCACCATTCATGGGCTTGGACGGACAGGGAGCTGTTTGCAGTGGCCCAGGGTGACACAGGGTGTCTACAGAGCTGCTGCCTCTGCCTAGGAGCTCCCTAGAGTGCACAGGGCTCTGCTCCTGGTGATGCTACAGGAGTCAGTGCCTCGATGGATGCCCCAGAACCTGCTGCAGGGGAGCTTCCCAGGCAGCACGCAGATCCCCCAAGCTTGCAAGGGTCCAGAGCTGCTATCATGAGACCAGTGCACCAACCTGCTCCGCTTGCTGTCTGGTTGCAGCCAGAAATCTGGTTGTGTGCAGGGCTCTCCTGCGCTCACAGCACGTTTCCTCTCCCTCCCCCAGAATTGGTGGCGTTGGCTGTAAAGAAAACATGAAAAACAGAAACACCAAAGCAGCAAGTAAAATTCTGGCTCCCGAGATAAAGGAGCTGGAAGAAAAAGCAGTAAAAGCCCCATACTCAGAGCTGAGCTTCACAAAATGCAAGCAAGGACAATCCAGGAGAAAGGAAAGAGGCTTCCCCACTGTTCCTGCGAATATTTATGGCACGGTTTGTCCCCAGGCAGTGATTAGATCCTATGGACATCCCTAGGGGGCTTTCCCTGAGCCGCAGGGACCTGTGGCACTGCGAGGTTGGTGCTGGGGAGCCCCTTGGCAGCTCTGCCCCCCTGTGCGGGGTCGCGGTGCCCCCAGCAAACGCTGCAGCCCGCGGGGACCCGTGGGGACAAGGACAGGGCTGGCAGCTCCCCAGGGACCGCAGTCACCCTGGCAACGGGAGAGGTGCCAGGCGGGAGGGAACCCATGAGCGGCAATTCCCAGGGGCGAGCGGCTCTTCCCAGGGCCGGGTGTTCCCAGGGCCGGCTGTGCTGGCCCTCCGGCAGCCTGCGTTCCAACCAGGGGCTGCCTCTGGGCAGGAAAGCAGAGAAAAATGCTTCATTTTTGTCCCCCTCTGCTTCCTGTTACACTTGTTTTCTTGTTGTTTGTTAAGGTGAAATGCAAAGCATGAATTGGCATGATTAAAAGCAAGCAATCCAAGTCGTCCAAATGTGTCCATTAAGTGGGGAAGGAGAGGCACGGTAATTGCTTTTAAAGCCATGGCTCCCTATTACAAGCCCTCATATTCACAGCAGCACAAATCTGAATTTAATCATGTCAGGTGCTGACTCTGGGCTGTGACAGACCGGTGAGTTAGACATAGACCGGCAAGGGGAAGGAGAAGGAGAATAATCAGATATCTAGTGAATTTTAAATTCAGGGAACATCCCTTTCTAGCCTCGAGGGCCTACAGACCTATCTCTGTCTATTTGGGAAGACTCTGAAATGCTCATGGAGATTGCCTTGTTTTCCTCCTCCGCCTCTCCTCTCCTGCCCCAGGAGGAAAACTGCATCTGAAATTCCTTTCTGTCTGCATTAGAATCGACATCCCTCGGTTATCCTCACAGCATCTAAAAATAGCAGGGGGAAATCCGCCGGAGATCAAAGCGATTCATTTACCAAGCGCTGCGCGAGGACAGAGCTCCCCCATTCTCATTCCCATCACATCCGCAGCAGCCGCATGGCAGGAATCGCGGCGCGCTGGGAAGCCTCCTCGCCTGGCCCTGCTCTAACAGCCCTGCAAAAACAAGGAGAAGGGGGAATATCCAGGGGCTGCGGGGAGATGGAGTGACTTGGGGTGGGAAACTGGTGGGTTTTTTATTTTCTGCACATTTTGCAGATGCTGCTGCAGGCTGAAGCTGAAAGGAAAATTTAAAAAAAAGAGAAAGGATTGAAAGAGCAGGAAGGGATGTACAGCCTCGGCACAGAGACAGGAGTGTCCAGCCACCTCCCAACATGCCAGGCAAGCCTGAGCTCAGGAAAATGGGAATGAAGGAGGAGAAACCCACCAGAGCAGGCGTTGGGAGGCGGGTGGACCCGGCCGCATTGCAGGAATCTGCTGCCGCTTTCCTTGGAAAGCCTCCTGCACCTCCAGGCTGAGGGATTAATAAGAGCTGCTGGTGAACTGAGCAGCACGGAACAACCGAGTTAAAAGCGCTCGGTGTCTCCGCGTAGCCAAGCCTGGGCTTTTTAATGCAAATCGCAGGATGACTTAGCGATTTGGCTACCCTGTTAATGGGGAATGCCCTGGGAAAACCTCTGCTTTTTCTGTCTTTTGCACAGGAAGTGGTTTTTTTTGTTATTATTTTTATTAATAAAGTCTGCATAAAAAAGCATTAATTATAGCACGTCAGTGAACGCAAGAGGCTCAGTAATTGGCAGGTAGATTGGAACAGCTACAGTTCTTCTCCTATCTAAAAAAACACAAGTAATCATTATAATCATTATAATCCAATTGCATGATTTCTGAATGCTCAGGGTTAGCATTCCCACCACTCCCAAGACACAGATGAACAGTGGAATTCAGCGCAATAAATCACTTCTCTAAGGCATTGCAGGGGTAATCCAAGATGAGGAGGAGCAGCTGAATCCAGTCTTAGCTTCACAAAATCCTTTTTTCTTCTTTCAGGCTGTTGCTTAAATCTGGATCCAGACAGTAATAGGTGACTTAAAAGAAGCAATTCTCTGCACAGTGTGATTCCCTGGGCACTTTCCAGTTCCTCATAGCAGGCACGGAGTCACATCCACCACGCCAACAGCAGAGAGCAAGCCCCCAGATGCAGATCTGGGCTGAGACATTTGCCAGGGGGATGTTTCCTTTGGCTGTAGAAGAAAAGAAGCCCTTTTTATTAGTTTCCCACAAGGTGCACTGCAGGGCTTTAATGCAAACGGGGTTTTTGCTCCTGCGCAATTAAGGAGTGCGGCAGCTTCTGCGGTGCGGGGGCAGCGGATGCGGCTCCCTCCCTACGGACACCAGCATCTTTCCAGGTGTTTACACCATGGCTCTCATTTAGCACGGATTTACTGCTGGCTAATTGCAGGCACGGCCCCGTGCCAGGGAGACAGCATCCATAGCCAGATTTCAGGGAGCTGCATTGAACAGGCAGGTACTATGTTGTTAATGAGGTCGCTGTTGATCTCTGGCCATCAAATATCAATACTTGGATAATAAAGAGTTTTCATAAGGCTGAAACAATGACCCGAGATTGCTGTTTTGCCAACAACACCTGCCAGGTGGGCAAAGATTGGGTGATTATTTTGTTTCTCAATTGTACCTCCTCATTTTGCATCATGAACTTCATCTGCATCCTGGAGCTTCACTCTGCATAAACACCTGGACTCACCCACCACTTTACATTAATATAACACAGCCAACACCTACCCTGGCAAATCCTTCCCTGCAGCTACTGATCCCAGTGTTTGCTGAGTCCCATAGATTGCAGCATGTGTTGCTCAACTGAATTGCACCGTAGAGTCTGTGCTCCTCAGCTAGGCAGCCAAAGCCTATAAAAGATGCCAAGATGAGCAAGCAAGCACTTCTCACAGATATTCATATAGCTCTGGGTGTCTCCCCAGTATCCCCATACTCTCCCTTCCTGACTAATGTCCCTGAGAACTACAGGGAAATGACCAAGGTCTGACCACAAAGCAGGTCTGAGCTGCTGATTGCAGAAGCTAATACTTAAAAACCAAGTCATTCGGCTTTTTTCCATGGGAGCTCTGAAATGAAAAAAAAAAGGTGGATGAACAGGAGGCAGTTGCTATGTGGAAGGACACAGGGACTGTGTCCTGACAAGGCAGATCTGAGCTCTGAGAGCTCAGGAGATACCCATTCTGCTCCCCTCAAATTCATTCTCATGCTGCTATTCATGGTGTAATACATTTTTATATTGATTTCTTATCTCACCTATCTAGGACATTTAACTATCTGAGGCACTGTACTTAAGAAACCCCTTTAAGTAAATATTTTATTCTATATAACTTTCTTGGTGGTGAAGCAGACAGTCCAACTAATTCAATGAAAATGTGCAGTTTATTTTTAGACAGTCAGAGCTGACGTCAGACTGTAATTTGAATATTAATAAAGAACTGTGGGAAGGACCGAGTCGTTACTTGAATTAATAAAGAACTGTGGGAAGGACTAATGACCGAGTCGTTACTTGAAAGGGCTGAAGGAAATTTTTAGGCATTTTATTTTCTGACTCTTTTCTATTAGCACTGCAAATGCCATATCCTTTGGTACCTTTGATAGTGAGATTTGAGCTTGTCCAAGCACATACCTTAGGTGCACAGGTAGCAAACTGCATTTTAATTGCAAAGAAAGTGTGCAAACAAGCCGTAATGGAGAATGTCACAGACTCCCAACTGACTAAAATGAAAAGATCATCAGAATAGAAATTCAACTTGTGTTTTATCTGCAAGAAAAAGGGACAGTGGGACAGAAAATTGCTTCATCCTGCACTAACAGTAGCTGAATGGACAGGATGTGCAGCAGGAACTGGCAGCTTCTTCATTAGCTTTGGGAGCGAGGGAAAGTGAAGCACAGTGGGCTCAGCTCTGCAGTAGGAGAGGATCCGTATCTGCTCATTCTGACTGTGGTTATTCCAAATACCAGACAGTTTCTGACTTCTCTTGTCCTCAGTAGAGATGGTGATTAGAACACACTGTGTTTGCTTTGTGTCTGTAGATGAAATGTAAGCCAGAGGAAGGACAGCCCTTCTGGAAATGCAGTAGGCGTTTTACACCTACACATCAGTGAGTGGAAGAACAGTCTATGTTATTGTTCCAACATCTTGGTTTATTGCTAAAATTCATTATGCTACCTTTCATAAATAGGATGCTTAAGGCTTGGGAAAAATCAATGCTAATATGAACTGAACTATATGAACATTGAACTGGAGCAAAGGGGCATTTTGCCTTTGATTAAGTCATTATCTGGCCTCCTGCACTATCAAATATTTCTCTCTTGACTCGTTCATAAATAGTGCACCTTGAAAAACATGGACCTGAACATTGCTCCCTCAACAAAGAAAAAGTAATAAATAATCCACATTGTGGTTTGCACTTTTATTTAACTTAGCATTTCTGTACATAATTAGGACAACAAAGTCCCTTAGCTAAATAGTTGACTATTGAAACACACCAAAGGAGGGAATCAACAGCAGGTCTGGGATTAAGGATTAGCCAATACTCTGAACCTGAGAAAGAGTAGCTGATGAGTATCCTTTTGAGCCTTAGATTACTCCTGAAATATCTCTCTAATCTCCATAAAAGCCAAAGAAAAATATATCTTCCAACCCGAGTCTGGCAGCATCTGTCCAGTTGACCCTATATGCTGCGGAAAACTTCCACCTCAGTTTCCAAGGGGGTCCAGGCCATAATTTGTATTAAAGGTCTCTCACTTCATTCCTCATGGAGCAACAGGCTGAATTGGTCCGTGGTGGGATCAGCAAAAGCTCCTTCAGGATCCTGGAGAAACAAGAAAGGAGACAGAAGCCATCACTTCATGTACATGACATGTACAAGTGCCTAGCAGAGTATGGTGAGCTCCAATGACTCTGAGGGCTGACCTATTTTCCACACATGCTTCCAGGAGGAAGGAGAGGAAGAGTTTAGCCCTTACCATGGTGCAGCCTGCTTGCAAGGCTGGCTGCATCATCATCACAGCTTCTCAACAGCTCTTCTGAACTGAGATGGAGAAGCAGCCACCAGGGAGCTTGTCACCATGTCCTGCTGCTGCCCTGGCTGGGATACAGGAGTTGCTCAGAGTGTGTCCCCATTACAGAGTCTAACAGGGCCAGCTGCACCCACTGCCTGGCCAGGGACAGAGGCGTGCTCCTGTCTCATGTCACTGCTGGTAGAGGACTGGAGGAGTTCAGGTCCTATTCTTGTCAGGGCTGTGCCTTCTTTTACTTTCAAAATCATGTAGCAATAAATTAAGGAACTGGGTCTTGGCTCTGTTCAACCTTTGTTGTGCCAATGAGTATCTTTATTCTGGCATAGCTTTCATCTAGCAATTAAACTCAGACTGTACTGACCCTCATCTGCCTGGGCATGAATCATTGAACTACAGTTCATCAGCGGGAGAAGTCACATTTCAAACACACTAGTAATAACCTTTGGGAAATGACTCCCCGTCATGCAGTCTTCAAGCATCTCCCTTCAATAATAAAGGAAGATCAGCCAGACACACCATATTAAAAGCTTGCCTCTTGCAAACCTACCACAAGTGCTACAGCTACATCACCACTTGCCTTTCCTGCTGGAATAGGCAGATGCACAATTGAAGAGGACAACTCATGTGTTACGGCCAGGCCAGTCCCTTCCACAGCACTTCAACATTTAGATGTATCACTTGCAGCCAGCCACCTTCTTGCCCTTTCTTGTGGGTTTTTTTTGGGTGCAGAGAAGCTGCTTTTGGAAAACTGGGATGAACAACAATATCCCTGTGGCTATCTCTCCTCAGATGCGGCTTAATTGAATGAAGTAGGGGGAAAGTTCACATCAGAAGGTTTGTTAGCTGGTCCTGACAGCAGGGAGACCTCCATCACGAACATCAATACATGTAAGTACAAAATGTGTACAATCTGTTCATTTTATTTTAACCTCAGCAGAACCTTTGTTAACCATTTTTATCTATGACCACTTGGTGATCTTTAACAGGGCTGCCTGGATAACAGCCAAGTGAAAATTCACACTCCTAAGCACTCAATCCCACCTAAAATCGTCTAGTGGCAACGCCAGATAGTCTCTGTAGGTGTCAAAAACGCGTGTCCAATTATAACTCCCTAACAATCATGGAGAGGAACAGGCAGATGGCTATCATATGCTTAAAGTATCATTTCTAGAGTAAAGCACCATTTGTTTGCCCTGTCAAATTAAATATTTTCCTGTTTGATTTTATATGTAAGAGCGAATTAGGGAAACCTGCCGGCGATGCAGAAACATGCTGTCTGGCGCTGGCACGCTCTCCACCGTGGCTCCTCACCAGGAGGGGCTCCTGGTGGGCCCAGATGCCAAGACGTTTATGAGATGCATCTGGCCTTTTGGCACACCAGTTAGGCACTTAGTCTGGCAGCCCTGGATCTGCTGGAGGGGAGGTGTCTGCGCTGAACGTGTTGCTGGGGTTGTCTTGACCTTCTCCGTGACGTCTCCATTTGATCTAGCAGCCTGGGAGAGAGGTTTGATTTCCTTCTCAGTGTCAGGGCTCCTGCAGCTTTAGTCTGTCACCTCTGCAAGGGGGGTCTTAAAATAAAACCATGGCAGATATGTGTTTCTGAATAGAGCTAAAATTATGAGTCCAGATTGAAGCAGGCCTGCCTGGGGATTCAGAACAGCTCTTCTTTCCTCTCTGTCACTTGACAGCAAAAACCTTGCAATTAAAGGCAGACGGCAAATACTCAAAAACTAAAATGTTTCAGTGGGGTCTGAACTCAACGAGAATAGCAAATGGTTGTGTGATTTCTAACTCCACTGCCTGGACAATTGTACACGCTCAACTTTTAACTTAGTTACAGTAACATGCACTGTGTGCTTTTGCTTTCCAGAAACTTTTCCAGGAAAAAAAAACAACCAATCAACTAACCCATCCCCACTGGGTTAGTGCAATTAGTTTAACCTAAGGCAAAATGTCCAGCCCTCTGTCAGCCCTGTGACAAAATCCAAAAGACAGTGTACAGGCACTTAGCGTTTGCACCAAGAACAAGCTTTGCTACAGAGCAAGCAAGAGTATTGTAGTGGAGATCTTCTCTGTGAAAAGTGAAATGTTCTAAAATGTTTATAGGGGTCTTTAAAAGCCAAGAGATTGTAATTGCCATAAGGCAGCAAGAGAGCTGCAACATAGACAGCCATCCCAGCCTCCAGTCCTGCACCAAAGGTGCTCAATAGGCAGGAGGGCAAGTTTGCAACCTCAAAACTCCTCAGTGTGGTCCCTGCCTTGGATGTCCTCACATATTAATAGCTTCTTTTTGATCAGGTGGACAGTTATTAAGTGTTAAAACAGCCCCAAAATGACTAAGCATAGGGTATGATCATGCCTATTAGTGGAACTCAACTTGAACAAGAACATCATCATGAGGATGGAGAGACAGCATTGAAATGTAATCAAAAGGAAGACCCTTTTTCTGTTCGTGGGAGTGGAAACAACCTCCCACCCCCAGTGCCACCTCTGCAAGCAACTGCTAAATCAGTGGTGAATTTTCAATTGGAAATCAGGTTCGCTTTAGCAAGTGATATTTGTACACCCAGACACAAATACTTTCTGATGAAGACTTTATTCTCCTCTTTCAAAGGCTCTCATTTAAGCACATGCTTATCTTTAAGAAATAGAAAAAGAAATCAACAGGATGCAGTAATTAAGAGAGAATTGCAGGCTTACGCTTCAAATCCCTAACAGGAAATAGAAGACTAAAGACAAAATTAACTGAATAATTTCTCAAGCTCAATATACATTAGATAATTATATCTAATAGAGAGAGTTATCCGCTGATTTTGCTCAACATCAAGAAACTGGAAAGTCATTAGTGAGAAGAGACCCGAGATAATCAGCTAAAAGCCTTTAGTTGGATTTTGGAAGTTCAGTAGAGAAAGTGTGCTGATTTTCCATATCTTCAGTAGCACTTCAGAGAGCACTGTTTTCCAGTGAGAACTGGAAAACAAAGGCAGAAAGGCACACATGCAAACTAGGAAATGCAGATATGCTAAGATATGAAGAAGGCTCCACCTTCACATCTCCCCTTCAGATCTGTTCTTTGTACAGAGGTACAAGTGCTTGTCTGGAGCCAGCAAAAAGCACCTCTGAGGCAGGGGACAATAACACCAACATCTACTTGGCCTTGCAAACACCTCAGGTAAAAGACAAACGAGAGCAGCAAGTGATGGGGTGAAATTCATTAGTTTAGTCACTCAGTATAATGCATTTAAAGATTTATACTCGGTTAAAAAGGAATACCAGGTTTGGTCAGCTACTGTCCATTGGGGGACAATTGCAAAATTTACTGCTGCTTAAGTCACCTTTCATTAAGGATCTCAATTAGGTGATTTGTGAGAACTATTACCATATGAGTGCAGAAATCAATAAGTACATTTCAGAGCAGACAGATTGTATTGCTTTGCCTAGCTTCCATTTATAGAGACCAAATGAGGCTAGCATTAGAAAATCTTATAAAGCCTTGGAATTTCTTAGTTAGAATCTAGTTAGGAGCTAAAATTCCTTCCTTCATTTAGTGCGCTTCCTTGCCTATGTAAAACCACTGTGTGTTCTTCAGCATCTTATATAGGCTTACCACTGAATAAAGGGAGTTTAAGAGATTCTGATTAAAACCATTTACCTCTGATGAGATGGAGCAGAATCAAAATTAAGTCCTGGGAACAACATAGGTCTGCAAAGCAACATGTACCAGGTGAAAATTAGGTCCATGCACAATAGCCTGCAAGGAGAAGGGACATAACCAGCAATTCCTCATTTTGTGTAAGGAGGAGGAAGCATTTCAAAGGTTCAATACATAACAGAAAGGTGAAGGCAAGCAAGCAAAGCATCACTGCAGAACAAGGCACACCGTGCCAGCTGAACATCCCTGCTGCACAGTTTCTACCCGGCAATGAGAGGTCAGGGGGCATCTGTTGCCTGGCTTTGAACAGCAGCAACATTAAATCACAGTAACTTGAGCTTGCAGGATGAAAATGACGGAAACCAGTTACTGCATGCAGAGGACTCTGGCTATACCTCCACATCTTGATATTCACAGCGAACAATGGACACTGTTCAGAAAATATAGCAAGGGGTGGGTTCCCACTGCTCAGTCCTTACTTTAATACAGTATCAGGACAAAATATCCAAATGACTTCCCTGATTTCTTCCAATCCTCTGCTTACATATGAAGCAATGTATTTTTAAATATAATTTCTCACTTTGAAATAATAATACTAATTCTAGCCATCTATTTGGGGCTGGATCCTTGCAGTCAGAACTACAAAGTCACTGCAACATTGCTTCAAGCTGAGACTTTTGCAGTCCAAGTACATCGCTGTAAACAGCACATATCCTAGAGTGGCTGCCTTGGCTTCCTTGCTGCAGAAAGCCATCCAAGGCAGAGATAGGACCAAGTTTCAAGAACTTGAACATTTCAGGTACAAATGTTCAGCAATAACTAAATGAATTCACGAATGAAATGTCATCCTGTATCCAGGCCTATATTTCCAAGAAAATGCATTTTAGCATGGTGTATATTTAAGCAGCTGCTACCAAGATCCTTGGGTAAACTTTGTCCCAAAGGTTTGCTAACCTATGTTGCTATTCATGGCCTTCATTCAAGCACGGCCTTACGTGGTCAGATCGGAACCACTGAGGTTGAAATGGCCTCTTGGAGAACTCATCACAATTTGTGTTATGAGCTAGAAATGACCCAGGAGGCAAAAATACTACATGTAGTCACTGAATAAGGCATGATTATAAGACAGCAAGGCAATCAGCATCAAGTACAGTTATCTAACCATCCCACTACATGTAGAGTGGCAAAGTTTCCCTTGAAAAACTCTTGTAGCCATTCAACTCCTCTCTACTTTGCTCTGAGAATTTTTCAGCTGGACCCCAAAGCAGGGTGTTAGTGCACAATGTGAAATTGCCTAAATTTAGGCAATATCTTCTGCATTTATTCATGAAACAAATTTTACATTACTAGCAACAGCCAGTTACAGACATTTGGAGTCAAGAGTGTTTTAAGCTAAACCAAACGCTTAAGTATAACATGTTGCTCTTGCAGTGAAAAAAACTCTCCTGTGAAAGGATTATGCGTTCCAAGGGTATAAAACTTCAAGAAACTTTCTGTCTTGTCTCCTGCACCTCTGATTCAAAAATGAGAAAAACAAAAATAAAAAAGTAAATGAGCAAAACAGAGGAAGAACATCAATAATCTTACATAGCTGCTTGAACCCACTCTTTCAAATCCTTTGGTTCACCAAGAAAAGCACAAGGGAAACTAAAACAGGCATTAAATGACAGACTCACTTTGCTGTCACAATTTTAATAGAAAGATATACCCTGAAGACAAAAAGCTATGTCCTATTTGCAGAATATAGTAAGCTGAAAGGTGTTTATTTTCCTTGACTCTATTCTTCATTTGCCCCTGAGGCAATGTAAAACTGGCAGGCAATATCTGCTATGAAAAAAAATATTCACTTGCATATATATATATATATGTACATATATTCATGATACCCATTTTCCTGCAAAATATAAATGGTGAACCAAATTATCATCTACTTTTACTGAATCATGCAGGTGTGTATTACACATGGATGGAGCTACATCTCTATCTGTAAATGGCTCTGTCCTAATTTAGGAGGTTGAACAGATATATTTTAAATTACAGCCTGCAAGTCTCCTCTTTTTTCCCTTCAAAGATTTCTTCTACTATACATTGATTCCTTAAGTAAACTTTAAATATGAGGTAGGATTTTCCTACCTCTTGCTCATTTTACTAATAAAGAACTGCTAGCAGAGCCTCATTTGTGCAGGGCACAAATACCACCTGGTGCAATGTCTATATCAGAAGTGAACCTGTTTCTGCTGCTGTTGACTGGAATAAGAGATATAAATGAACAAAACTATGGGAAAGAGGTCTTCATTGATTCTATGGGTAAGCAACAACCTTGACTTGTTAATGATTCAAAGTTTTGTGTGTCTCTGCTTTCCTCATTGCACCACAGGCACAGCTGTAACTTTGCATGAAAAGGGTCTTCGAATTCACTGGGGATTGTTGTGATATCTCAGTTTGGGGGTGTCTGTCCAAGCTGCAGCACATTTGAGGCATCATTTCCCTATGGCACTGCTGTCAAGGGAGAAGCCAAATTGGAGGATGTAGTAGGGGGTACGTTGGTGAACACTCTACTTACTGCAAAGATTCTTCTAACCTAGAGCTAGAAGAGCTGATAGTCTCCTAGCCTAGAGTCCCCCAGGGCTGGGTGACTATATCTGATGAGATGCTGAAGCCAAGCTCAGTGAGGCTCTTGCTCTGGTTCAGCACAACAGAGATGTAGATGTTTGGTTTTCAGCTTTATCAGAGTGGAGCAAAAGCTCAAATCAGATAAGAGCTCGGGCACAGCAGGCTTGCAATAGGCATGAAAACATGCAGAGGCCACGTGCACTTAACTCGGTGGGATGTCCACCTTCAGGCCTATGTGAGCAAGGTTCTGGAAGACTAAAGCACTCTTCATTAAATTTAAATGTGCTCAGATTAGTAAGAAAGACAGTTTGGCCATGTGGGCCTTGACCTCTGTGAGCTCTGTAACCTGACAGGTTTAAGCAGGACTGCTCTTGTACTTCCAAGTTAAGCAAGTACTTAAATACCTCACTGAAGTGAGACATCAGCACAGAACAGAAGTTGTGCTTGACGCTATGATCTTGCTGTCTGACTCTAATGCTGGGAAAGTGGAATTTTATCCAGTTAGTGAGCACTCTGGTCCATTAGTACCAGGGACAAGCCAGTCCTAAGGTTTTAGGCTAGTCAGAGTTATGAAACAAGCATGGCTACAAAATGATTCCTGCTTGACCTGCAGTGACCATCCCTAACACTTCGACTAAACCCATACTCTGTGTAAAGTAGTGTACAGGAAGGCAGAATGGAGTGAATATCTTTAATATCTAAATTAAAGTCCAAGGGTATCAGACATTTTCTGAGCTAGACAGAGTAATGGTTTTCTAAGTGAGAAAAATGGTAGTTTCTTAATACATGCCAGGAGATGGGTGAAACTAGATGACATTTCACTCCTTATATAGACACATCCATTTCTTCATACTCAGACAGGGCTCCTCTAGTTTTGTACTAGATCTAATTAGATTTTAAATGAGATTCCAGCACCTATAATAGCTTATTCTGATTGTTCTTTTTATATCATACAGGCACTGAATATTCATTGTGTTCATATGATTAAGTACCAAATCAATAGAAATGACTAGTAGACCTGTTAGAATTTATGTTTTGCTGTATAAGAATGAAAATGAAGTCATATCTGATGTACAGTTCAGCCTCTTCCTTTGAAGAGTCACCATGACTGACGTGACTGGGAATAGTAATGAAAACGGGACAGAATGGGTAATTTAATGAAATTTCTTCATTTAGGATAACACTACCAAAAGGGACTGTTGCTGTCTGAGAGAGTTTTAAATTTTTTATTATGATAAAAAGATAAATGGGGCTTAAAACAAAAGCATAAGGTCACAGCTCTTAAAGCAGCAAATTCTTGACTCCATCCTAGCAATGGGAGTCTGGGAACCACAAAGGAACCTAACACAGCTGTTTAGCCTGATATAGCCCCGATTCAACGGCACTTATGAAAAGTAAGTGAATACAGAAAGGAGAAAGAAAAATTTTCAACCGTGCATTCCCACCCAAAGGAAAGGAAAGGAAACTCCACTATGTTTTCCTAGGGAAAACAGCAGCTGTGTCCATTCAGCAAGATGACAGAAGGCAACCTGCGGTGATACTGCTTATTCAAGCTCACTGCAAAGCTCTTCATGCCTCTATTTCACACTATACTTGCTGCTCTTTCCATAAGCACAAACAAACAAGTCTCTGTGAGAGCCAGAACCATTCCCTTGGTCCTTGGCTTGATCTCCACCACTAATGTTGCTTTATCCTTCCACAACCAAAAACCACAGTCCTAGGAAGCCGTAAGCTACCTGTGTCAACTTAGCTCACTGAATGGAGCCATGTAGTTTCTAGCTCCCTTCTTCTCCCATGAACTAAACCCTCCCTGCTCAGGAAATAACTGCCAAGGCTAAGCCTGGCATGGTTAATTAACCTGGGCTTTGCACTGCCGGCTGTGCTGCCTGAAGCTTCGGCCTAGTTATTGGGATTAAACTCTTGACATGTGCTTGAAGCTCAGAAACAGAATATCAATAATAATAATCAATACAATTAAGTTACTGTTTTTGTTCAAAATCAGGCAATCTCAGCACTAAAGGAACAACAACAAATATCCTGCTAACTCTGGAAAAGAGGCATGGAGAGCAGAATTAAATACAAAGTATTATTTTGATGCAATCTAACCTAATCTAATCTTAACTTTTTTCATTCTGTTGCGATCTTAGATTTCACCTGATGATTCTTGATTCTTCGTGCCTTTTTTTTTTTCTCTCTACAACATTATGAATTTAGTTTTCAAATACAACTGGAAGCTCTGGATTCCACATAGTCAAAAATGTCATAACTTCTTTTGTTACCAAATAACAGAGAGAAAGTACCTTCCACATCTTTTGAGAAATAAAATACTTTGTATTTGCACAACACTCAGCCTAACCTGGCCCTGAGCTACAAATTAGATCATTATAGCATGACTCACTGCAGAGAAATAAATGCATTTTAAGGTACCTTGATTGGGACAATCATATTAACATAAGCAAGTCTGGAATTTTGTTGAACACCAGAGGATATTAAACATGGCACTGGAAATCTTATCACACACTTTAAATCATCTTCAGAAAGTGAACCAAGGATCCACTGCAAACCTGTGGAGATAACTTACAGAGACCACAATGAGATAGGCATCCTAAAGGAAAATTTCGGAGTGTTTTTCATTACTGTACAGACATTGGTCTCCACTAAACTGAAGCTGCATGTTGTTTTCCTTTTAATTACCTGTTCAAACTCTGCATAAATGAATAAGGAAGCACCTCCAAAATGACTCATGTTTCAGTAATGTGGCCTTGGATCTGACACAGCATTCACCGAAATCAATAACTTTTTACGCGACTTCACTGGGTTCTGAATCAAGTAGAGGGTCAAGACTAACAGGTATTCTTGTCAGTGATCATCAGATCATTGTCCTAAGTCAGGGAGAAATGGAGAACCACTGTTCCATCCAATCCATTTTAAAACAATCCACTGCACTGCTGCTCAGTGCAAATCCAGATGTCTCCACATTTCTAAAACCTGCCTAAACCTACTTGAGCTTGCTAATGTGGTATAGAGACTAGAACATTATTTGTGGGGTGGGTACTCATCTGCCCTTCACATAAGAAGTTGAGGGAATAAGGTAATCTGGAATTCGTTCACACGTTTTTCTGGACTTAGAACAGAGTTGGGATGAGAAAGAGGAAGGTTTCATGCAAGATATTGAGCAAAGCTGAAACTAAAATGCTTTGGAAATACTTACTCTGTAACTGCATTGTACCAAAACTCACTAGATCTCGCACTGCTGGACAAACATACTGTGCTGTATCCAGTTCTTCAGTTTCCAGTATTTCTCTCTTGAAGGGCTTAGCAGCACATGTTCTCCTTAACTTCTACAACTTCTTGTGTTCAAAAGCCAAGACGATGCTAGAATCCCCAATCTCCCTCAAGAAGCTGCCCCACGTGTAGAGCAAGTCTCTGAGCACACTGAACGATCTACTACACATACAGAGAACCAGCATCACCTTGTGTGATCACAGTAGTATCATGTGCAGAATTAAACAGATTGCTTTAAAATCAAGAACAGAACTTGCTAAGAAGCTACCCATGAGTCATGAATATCTCCAATAGAGTTTATTAACTAAGCTTATACTCCTCAGTGCCTGATATAAAACCACTAAGACATCTATCTGTACTATAAAAATCTTCTTCAAGAGCTGTGGCCAAGTTTTCTGGTAACACTTCTTTCCAACGCCTGTGCCAGAAGGTCTGTTTGCTGGGACTTCAGCTGGTCGACAGCACATGCCCATGCACCTCACCCACTCCCAAATGCAGTATCATGAATCTGAGATGCATAAAACTGTGCCTATGTTCATCTCTTCCCTTCCCACAGCCCTTAATAGCCATTGCAGAGCAAATCAAACACAGAGAAAGGCTTTTTTTAAAATATACAAAGCAATGATGAAGACAGCTACAACCCAGATTTCTTTACAGAAAGTGGAGGCCAAATAGGATTCTGATGGAGTAACTGAAGGAGGTGTTATTCTTTCAAATTCCAAGAATTTCTATGGAGAGGAACACCTCTTCCAATGGGCAGAGCATCCCAGATAACTTGATCAGCCCTGCAGGGCCCAAAGGCACTGACACCAGGTCCTAGACCCATGCTCACAATGCACTGGACTAGGGTCCATGTGGGCCTCATTCTTCCTCAAGGAACAGAAAAGTAAAGGCAAAATACATCTCTCCTTACTGCTCAGGGTCTCGTGCGCTTGGTTACCCGTGTGAATACAACTCTGTGTCATTGCAGTGTAACAGAACTTGATGGCTATAGCTTTAGATCCCCCCTATTCCATTACTGCTCTATAAAAGCACTGCTCTCTGCAGTAACTATAAGGAAATGCTCTCGTGTCTGGAAAACATAAAGGAGCATTCTGGCTTCCACCCAAAATCCTTACTGCCAGGCCTGGAACCTGTTTTCACCTTCATTTTACAGAGCTCTGTTCCTAGAACTACTTTCTTTGCCTTTCCACGAATGTCGTGTGGATTTCCAGCACATGCAACCCTGCTTTCTCCTGCTGGCCTAATCCCATCTTTGGGCTGTTCCTCAAATGGACTGTGTCTTCCAAATGGATTAACCTGGCATTGAGCAACCCTGGCCGTCTGCTGGCACGAGAGGAGAGATGAGACACCAGGCTGCACGTGAACCCTTCTCTGCTGCCCTCTGAGGAGTGATGGGGGCCAAACCATGCAGCCCTTGCTCAGTCTTGGCCTACAGGTTTCATCCCACCATCTGGATGCTTTATAATTTCAGTATTTAAGCAGGTGGGGTCTATTCCATTTTATGTGTTCCAATACTGTAGAAAAGCTTTGCTTTTATTGATGAATCTGACACTCCAGGCAGTATAATAATTACACTTAAAATCCTGTTCCAACTCCCACTGATGCATCTATTTCTGGAAGATGCTTAGTCTTCTTTAATTCCCTGTCTCCAGATAAGTTACAGAGTGAAATTTTAAGTGCATAAGCTACTTTTTACCTACAGATCTATATTGTGCATCTCTTCAGCTGGTGAAAATTGGTACAATTCCATTTTCTCATCAATTTGTATCAGCAGAGAATCTGGCCTCTTAACACTGTTAAATTATGCTATTAACTTGCATGCCATATTCACGTTGTTCCTGCTGTTAAACACCTTGGAGATGCTGATACAACTGGAATCCTATGAGTCACCTCTTCTGCAAGGAATGAAAATAGGAAAAAGGCTGGTGGCAGATAACACAAGGACAGAAGAAGAGGGGAATAGGTGACAACCTTATTGGAATGAACAAACAACAAACATTGCCATCTACCCCAAGAAGAATTAAGCAGAGTGACTGAGGTGGATTAGATACTATTAATGTTCCTTCAGACTTCTACGGTCCCATATTAAATGCTGCATGGTCTGGTTATCACTCTGAGCAACAAGGCTATTAAATACATCAAGCAGTGGGGTGATAGGAGCAGCTTATGAGCTTGGGCCTTTGTGGGTGAAAGAATTTCCTTTTAAGCCTGGCAGGGTTTTCTCATTACACTTTCTGAGCCCATCGCTTATATGTTGTGGGAAATTAGCATTTTAAGGCAGGAGTCTGTATTCCCAGACAAAGCTGATTTTGTTTCCTGTAACTCCAGCGGCTGCCAGGTTTAAGTTTAACGATATTAGGTCTTGCACAGGGAGAGACATCCTGCTGTTAGCAACATACTAATTATAAATGGGATGCCTCAGGTGATGTTTACCTCTATGGTGGTATTTCACAGAGTATTTCCCTAAAAAAGACAGAGTTGGCTCTTGTTCCCAGCTCTGCTGTTGATTGCCAGGGTCCTCGCCTACCCATGGGCTCCTTTTAGACCAGGATGCCTTGGGACAAGCAGTTCCCTTCCTGGAAATACCTGATGAGTGACATTCCCAATCTAAGCTACAGACCATGCTAAGGGCACAACATTACATGCTTATATGCACACTAAATGCTGTCATCTATCCTCCCTGCCAGCAGAGATCATTTCTTTGTCCTAATTATTGCCCAGTTCTACATATTCATGCTGGAAATGCACCGAGAATGATGGAGCTGGAACTAGGAAGAAGTTGCAGATGTGCTGGGAGCACTATTGGGGTCCCATGAGCTTCATGTGGTTGTAGCTACACCATCACAGGTACTCCCATCCCATGCACTCGCCCCATGCAGCTGTGGCTACCCTGCCACCCAAGTGTGCAAAGAGCACAGGGGAAAAAGCACAGGCACTGCAGAGGGGCAGCTCCTAAAACTGCTGCTTTATCTGCTCTGACCCTTGCTGCCCGCAAACCTGCTTTGGCGTGGAGATGGACTTGCTGCTGAGTCACGCCTGGAAACATGGCACTTATCTTGGCAGGGCTGTTCTCATCCATTGTCAGAGGTGAGCTGCAGGACCAGAACTGGCTCTCCCTCTTGGTAGGCAAGTTTTCTTATCAAAATAATGTTCTGCCCTACAAAGTTCAGCAAATGTAATTCCAATTTAACTTAGATATGAGGTTTTCTTCTTTTTGAAGGTGAAACGCTTGATGGCGTTTTGTGATGGTGCCTCTTCAGCTGAACTCTGTTGTAGAGGGGAAAAAAACAAATAAGTCCTATCTATAAAAACATGCTGCACTCACCTTCCTTCCTGCTATTGGTTTTCTGCAGGTGGGTTAGCAGGAAAAGTGCATGCAGAGTACAGCGGTCCCGGTACAGATGGCAGCTGCTCCTCGAATGAAACCCCTGGGTGACTTTTGTTTTTCATGTTTGTAGTTCTACTTTTTGGTCAAAATACTGTGCTGCTTTCGCTTTCCTGAGTAAAGGGAGATAAGAATATTGCTTCTCTCATTTTTCTTATCTCATGAACATCAGCACTGCTTTGCTGAACAATTTCTGTGCTGGTTTTGTATGCCAATGGCAGGGAGCAAAGGGACAAGAGGAAGGCTTCAAATCTGCAAAGCAGAGGGCCTGTTCTGCTGTCTTCCTATAGAATTCAGACTTTTTTTTTCCAATTAGTAAAAATAGGGGTTTTTGATATCTTTTTGTGATTAGCACTAGACATCAAATATTAAGTCAATCAGTAAAGTTAAATCTGCTTTGGGGATACAGATCCAGGCTCTGTTTTGTGCACCACAGTGCACGACTCAAGCAGCAATACATTAACTATACTGTGAAAATATTTTCCTCTGACATGTGTAATGGGTTTATTTATTGGTAGAAATCAAAACAAACCACTTTGAAGTGGAAATATTATTGTGCCCTTTAGATTTTACTTTGATGAGCCTAAAATACCATTCCTGTTAACCATCTGCTTTAATCTTAATTAGATGGTGTTTCCATACAAAACACAACGACATCATACTCTATAATAAAGGTTCTATAGTTGTTTCAAAACAGCAAAATTAAGCTTTAAAAATTACATCTCCCTCTATTGCCAGGACTAGTTGCACATTGTAAATTATTTTTAGATTTATTGAAGTCCTAGCAAGGAAGCCTGAGCTGTTACCCCTTTGCAGCACGCAAAGCAGTTTATAACAATCATGAGAGCAGTTATGTACAGATATGTTAATTCTTTGATGAGTGCACGACTTCAAATGTTCAAATGTGTTTTTTTGGGGTTGTTTTCTTTTCCTTAAGTCTTCTCAGAAGCATTAGTGATGCTTAGCATAGGGGCTTGTTCCCCCAGCTGGTGTCCAGCATCAGTCTAATGACAGGTTGGACTGACCACTCTGTGCCCGTGCACTCGTGGGCAGCACCAGCTACTGTAGAAGCAGTGACCCAATGAGATGCTGCTATGAAATGTTTTCAGCATCTCATTGAGCGAGGTATTTGAAGACTAGTGCCAAAAAGATACCAAAATGCTTAACAGCTGCCTCCTCCATGGAATCAGACCTTTAGGATCCCTTCTAGCTGACGTGTAGCATTGGCATTTTACATAGGTTTCAAAGCACTCTGTGGCATGCAAGAATTTGATTTCCAGAGCCCAGCTTTTTCTTCAGAAACTACAGACACAGAAACAGCACAGAAAACCGAAGGCAACCTCATCAAGCTTATTGATTTAAGTGTTCCTGACTCCAGGTTTTATCTGTTTTTCTAAAAGCACCCTCCAGCAGAAAGGTTGCTCTTTTATTTCACAGGGTAAAAGGCAACATTACCCTTCATTTATTTCCTGGAAATATCTCCTGCCAGTGAGTCACCTCATTTGAGCTCAGTAAAACCAAGCCCATTTAAAAGTGTGCATTGCTAAAGAAGACTCAACTTTGTACAACAAAAATTTTTCTTAAGAAACTGAGAAGCAAAAATCTTTTGCTCTCTCTGAAAGAGCAACTTCCCTAAAGCAAAACTGAAGTGTTATCTCCATTTGGCCTCTTCCTCCTCCGGGATTGCCATTTGAGACTGACTTAAGATCTGTGGGTTGCACATACACCCACTTAGAAATACTCCACTAACCACAGTCTTGGAGGTGTTTTTGCCTAGGGAAAGCAACAGAACTCATGAAGAGAGAAACATTGCTGAATCTGTATTTTACTGGGTGCTATCACCATGCCAGTCAGTGTGAGCTGGTCACTGGGCTTTATACAGGGAATGGAGAGAGAAGAAAGCAAGAGCTTTGAGTATTTTCTGGCAAGCTGGAAGTTCTCCATCTTAGCTGTTTTTGCACCAAGTCATTTAAACACCAGTTCCTATCAAGACACATCTTAGACACCTGTTTCTCCCACCAACAGCTTTTGTGTAACGGAATGGTTGCAGCACCACTTTTTTTCCACAAACAGGAGATGAGAACTCCCTGCCTCACCAAAACCCTAGTAGTCTGGTCTGAGACACCTGGCCCTTCCCAATGCTATCATAAACTTCCAGTGCCTCCAAACATCTGCTGCCGGGACTGCCTGCTCTTCCCAACAAAGACACCCATCTCCAACTCAGAAACACTTCTGTTGAACAGAAGCAGCCCTGTACATGTGGCATTTGTCTGGATGATGCTGAGAAAATGCCACCATCTAGCTCTGCCAAGGGCATAGCTGGCAGGGAAGGGTCACTGGCAGACAGTTTTGTGCTGCCTTATTTGACAGGGAAGTAATAAACAAGAAGCAATGACCAGTCCTCCTCAGATTCAAGCAGATCTTCAAATTGCCTGCCCAAAATCTAGAGGTTAGAGCAACTGCCTGAGAAGGAAGCTAAGCTGTCCAAGATGACTCACTGCATGCACAGGATGCAGCTCTCCCTCTGCAACAAATGGGCAATAAGTGACTGTCTCAAAGTCAGGATGAAGGAGGAGATCAGGCAAATGCAGACCTGTGTCTGTGCCTTGCTAGGCACAGGGAGCTTCTTCCTGCTGTTTTGCTTCCCAAGCCCACAGACAACTTCCATCCTGGCTCTGGAAGTGTGGGTGTCCTTCGCATGCCCTGCGTGGCTCTGCTCAGACAGGTACTGGGATGAGCTTCTGCTACATTAAGCTATATTTTAAGCTAGAAGTTTGCACCCAGCATGACAATGTGCTGAACTTCCCACACCAAAAAGTAGCTGTTTGATGAAAACTGGAACTGCTGACAACAGTGACAGTATAAAGTGATCCTAGTCATTTAAATTACACAGTGGCAGGCTGAGACTCGCACTAAGAAAAGGAAAAGGGATGATTTGGAGCATACAATGAAAACAACACTTTGCTTCTTGAAATGGATTAATTTTCCCTGAGATTAAGCTAGCATCCAGATCTGCACAACATGTGCTAATGCTATTGGCAAAATCCAGATTATAACACTAAAGTGATCATCAAATAATACAGACTAATGCTATGACTGTGCTTTCAGGCACTTGCTTGAAGGCAATGGTTATAGTTTTTCCTTCAGGAAATGCAGCTCCCACCTTCTGCAGGGACCTTGAACCAATGAATTGACTCTAGCCCTTATGTTCCTGTCCTATGAATGACCCATGCAGCACAGTCAAGTCTGCCTGGCACACAAAGCAAATTTCAAAAGAGCATCTATGAATTGTCATCTACAGAAAATCCCTTTTGTAAAGTATTAGTCCAAAATTCAAACCTTTTAGGCACTTTTAGGCCCAGGAAAAGTACACACTCCATCAATATGACTCTCAGATTTCCATGCAAATTTGACAAATAAGCAGCCCTGCCATGTGCCTCGTGACACCACAGTAAAGCAAGAAATGTTCTTGAGAAGATCTTGATTTTAACATCGTCATCTTAATCTAGCCATTATCCTCAAGAGCACGGCACCCAGAAAGCAAGGGATCTCTGCCACGGGCTCACCACATTTCCACTGCCCACGCAGGGGAGGGATGTGGCAGCGTGACAGACATGGCTGAGCTACCTGAACGTCTCAGTCCAGCTACACCCACATGGAGCCATGAAAGACTTGGCTCTCACCTCCCTGAGTAAACGGCAGCTCTTCCTCCCGCTTCGGGCCGTGGGTTGATCCAAGTGCAATCCACAGCCACACTCCACAGGTGCCTCCTGCTTTGGGTTGACTCGCTTTAGCTTTGTGTGCTAGTGACACGAGCAGGTCCTGCCGTCGCGTTCAGAGCAGCCCTTGTCCTAGCAGGAGGCAGAGAGAAACCTTCCGCTGCTGCAGAAGGGGCCTCCTCCAGGACCTGCTACAGTGATCAGATTGCCATGGCAACAGCTCCTGCCGATGCCACTGTCCCCATGTAATTGAACGGGAAATGTCATCGTGCTGTGTCCAAGGACCTGGTTTCTATGCTGCTACTCTAGCAGCCTTCCCACTACTGGCTGAGGAAAACCTTGGTTGTAGCTACCAGGTCTGTAAAACTCACATCACTTGAAAATGCTAAGAGCATTTGGGGGGATTCCTTCACCTCCTGGAACATTTGCTACCTTGAGAGATCCTGGCAGTAGCTTTAGAGCAGACAAAAGGAAATGAGATTCTGCAAAGCCTGTAATTAAATCACGAAACTTCTTGCTACAGGATATTGTAACAGCAAAACATATAAATAAGCCAATAAAGAGCTTAGGGAAATTCATCCACCACAACTCCTGTGTGCAAAGTCCACTTCAGAACTACCTGGTTCTCTGAGCTGGAAAATCTGGTTGCTGAAAGTTGAGGAAAGGGGATGTGCTCTCACTCCAAACACACAGCTACAGTGCCATTTCCAAATGTCTGTACTGGTCTCTGCTGCAGATGGACTCCAGGGGCCAGCCCTTGGGTTGCAGCTGGTCCAGCCTTGGTCTCCCTGCTCTGGCAGCTCTTTCCCTATGCAGTTCACAGACTGGGCTCTCATTGCAGTAGATTGTGTGGAGTTTCTGCCGAGGTACAAACGTACCAGGATGGGAAGTCGCAGCAAAACCTGCCATTGCCAGACAGGTGAGGTGGTGGTGGCACCGAGTTCCGTGGTTCCACACGTCCTCACAGCCCCACCACACTGCTCGAGGGTTTGAAGCAGCTTAGCATTTTCCCCTGCTGCAATTTCTCCTTCTGGGGACCAGAAATCATTCCCCATCCCCGCTCCTTTCCCTTCCCTCTTTACATCCCCCAGCAGAGCCGGCTCATAACTGCAGCCTCGTCTGCAGGCTGACTCAACCATCCGGCACAGCTGCAGCTCAACTGCTCGCCAGATGGACCGGGCTCCCCAGAGCCCTCCTGCCTGCCCCATTCCTCCTTTCCCGGCTGCTCTCCGTGCTGGCAAAGCCTCCAGCCCTATAGGGAAACACGCCGGGTGTGCAGCACCCCAAGACCTGGTGTGCTCGTGGCCCTGGTGGCACCGAGCCTCCGCTCCACCTCGAGAGCATCATCTACCCACCTGGAGCAGCTTAACGTCCATGAGACTTAGAGCCGTGGCTGCCAGGCGAGCAGCAGCTCCGAGACTCGTCCTCCCGGACACGCTGCCAGGGAAACGCTGGCACAACAGCCGGGGCTGGGGAGAGAGAGAGACGGAGGAACATGGAGAAGGAAGAGCGAACAGCATGTTTTCATAGACAAATTAATCCTCTGTCCTTTAAGTAAATTCAGGCAGTGACTTGCAATTAATTGCCTGTTCCTCCTTCTTATCCTTTTTTTAAATTTTGTTCTGTAAACTGACCTGAGCAGCAGCTGATTTAAACATGCAGTTTAATCACAGTGAGGTCAGTTTAAGGATACTAATCAAGAAATTCAGGTAGTTTTTGAACTTTTTATTTCCATTTTGAGGCAGAGACGTCTAGCCTAAGGCTTACCTCAAAGAAAATGTAGGCTACATTGAGATTTATCAGTCGGGTTTAATGAAATATCTTCTCTGGTCAGAGGTACACATGTATGTGTGTAGTCCTAGCTGTAAGAAAAGATACCAGTTCATATCCAATTTGTTCTTAGCCTCTAAGTCAAGTTTATATGTGCAAAATGGCATCCACGAGGGGCACTTTTTTGATGCAAATCAATTGCTTTCAGTCAGGGCATAATCCATGCTGTGGCAACACAGATACAGCTGAAAAAGCAGTGCTTGCAAAAATACCTTGCCAACAATAAACTAGCTTTAGAATTCAGTTGTTCTTGCTGAGGTAAGTTGCCCTTGAAATTACTCGCAGGCCTAAGGAGCGGTTTCAAAAGCAGTGAAACCCACAGGGCCTCAGGTACCTTTGAAAACTTCCCCTCCTTCCAGCTGAAACCCAGAGCAGTTCCCTTGCTTTCCCCAAAAGGATGAAAGCTGCTGCTAGCAGGAAAAGGAGCTGTTCCCACTTGGCCATTGGAAGGCAGTCTGCTGACACATGCACATACCTGAAGCCAGAATTCATGAAAGGAAGGAGAAAAAGTCATGAAAATAAGGAGAAAAACATGACATCTTTCCAGCAATTCTTTGAATTCCTCTCTGAGGCTGCCCGTGTTCCCCATGGCAGCTTCATCCTACAGCAAGCACATGTTCTTCCTCTTCCTTGGGGATTCTTTGGGCCCCAGAGCCAGCACGGGAGCTACAGCCAGATCTCCTGCACGGAGCTGAAACGCCACCTCCAACAGCCAGCTGCTCTCCCACTATTTTTGCTCTACTATTTCTTGCCTTACTGTTTCTTTTCTAGGCTTGTTCATATGGGAAAGTCTAGTACATGCATATGTCCATACCCCTCAATGATGCTATAATGAGTTGTCTCGCACTGTAGCTTCTGCATAGCTGCTAAAAGAGAGTGTTTTAAATAAACACTGAATGTTGAAATGAGGAAAGGAAGATTTGACTCTAAGGTTCTGGAAAATACTGTGAAGAAGGAGGGGAGAAATATATAAGCCAAGGTCAGACTTGGTCATTACTGGGACAGGTCTCCTGGATACAGTTCTAAAGTGACTTAATGGAAAAGCAGAAGGCAAAGATCTCACTTAAGAGAGCTATTTGTCACAGACAGCAAAGTAATATTTAACAGCAGAAAAATGAGGCCTTTAAAAATATTTTTTCTATAACATTTTTGCAGAGCTTTTAGCTAAGTAGAAAATCCAACAGGGTCTGCCAGGGAGGCTGGGACAGTAAATGGCTTGCAGTCAGGAAAGCACCTCTGCAGGGCTGCCCATCCAACCCCGTTTGCCTACAGCCACGACCAACGCCATGCAAGGTTAAAATCAGCAATGCCAGCCAAAAGAAGGGGAAAAGGAAAAGGAAAAACGAAGCTGTCACTTCCAGCAGCCAAGGCCAGTAATGCAAAGCAAGGCGGGGAGCGAAGGGGCTGCCTGTCCCAGGTCCCATGTCTGGTCCCCATCTCTGCGCGCGATGGGCGTCCCCAGGGAGGCAGGGCCAGCCTCCCCACGGGCACTCTCACAAGAGGAGGAATTTTCCAATTACCAGCTGATACCCATGATTCTGCAGTAGAGAGGTGTGTGTTTAAATAATTAGAAAAGCAATAGAGTTGTGAGCTCCCACGATTAGCAGCCTGCGCTCAGCCCGCTCCCGTCTCTAGCGTGTTCCTGGAAACACCATCTAAATCACCGGTTACTGAAAAAAGCCAAGCAGCAAGCTGGCTGCAGAAACAAACCTGCAATATTTTGGTTTCCTATTCGCTCAAGGGAGAGCGGCTCCTTGGCAATGAGCCCCTGGGAAATAATGAGAGGGAGGATGGCAGAGAAGAAGAAAGAGAAAAATAAAAACATCAACTGGTGTAATTTATTACTAAAACAGAATATATTTGGAATGGAAGTGAATCTGATTTCTAAACTAACATGAAATCTGGATTCAAATATGAACTTTGAAGCTACCTGATTTCCCTAAGGCACTAAGTTGATGATACCTAGATCTGGACCGTGTAAGAGATTTAAGTGCATACCTAGTTATAGGCGGGGAATTGATAACTCAGTGTCCATTCAAGAGCTTCTTTACCCTTGTTCCTTGCCTCTGCTCCCACAAGTGCCTTTTCTGCTAGAACTTTAAGTGCCTTTGGGCAGACAGGCTCCCAGGTTGCTGCAAGTGGAGTCTGCAAGAGCCAGCAGGGGCCAGCCATGCTCATCAGGCTCTGTTCAGATTTGCAGATGATCAGTTATCTTTTAAGGACCAAGAGCAAACAAAATCTCAGGGAGACAAAGTGGAACCCGGGCTAGCAAACACAGCATGCCCAGAGCAGGGAGGTATCAGCAAGGCTGCGAGCAGGGACTGGAATCAAACTCCTCACTGGAAAAGCAGCTGCTGGCAACAGCAGCAGCTGCCAGGGACATATGTGTGCAGGGACAGCCCGTGTGGACAAAATTTCAGGGAAGCTGCACTCGCTGCTGGGTGTTACCAGGGTTGCTGATGCTACAGGCTCAGCAGAACAACAAGTTTTCAAGGACGTTTGAAATAATAGAGCAGCAGCAAAACAAAATGCAGCCTTGATGCACAGAATGACTTGTGCACGGAAGAAATCCCTCCTCCTGCCTAAACACCTGAATTGCCCAGGGAATATCTGCATGCATCTGACCAAGAGTCAACATGAAAGGGTCTTTTCAGGGAACTAGGCTCCATTTCTTAAAGCAACCACTGTCACATAGATGGAACTAGATCCACTACTCACATGCAGTTTTCTTCTAATTTAAACCTAGGAAATCAGCAGAATCTCTCAATTATCTTTCATATGGCAAAGCAGTCATGCATTTTATATAGCTGTGTATGAATCTGTGTTCATACACACACAGCAGAACACAAGAAGACAGCAAATAAGAACAAAAGAAAAGGGACTTTAGGCCTGTGAGATAACCGAGCAGAAGAGATACTTAACATCCTTCCTCCTCCATTTAAAATAAATAAATAAAGAAGACAAGCAAGCCTGCCACCCTGTCAAAGCCTCTGGGAAACCGAGAAGGGTGAAAAGAATGGTACAAATCAATCCACATCACATTACCTCACCGGGAGGACTTGCAGGGACTAGGGAACATTTTCATTAATCTTGTATGCCACCGCTCCGTGTCATCCTAAATTGCATCAAGACAAGATGAAGCCAGCAGTTAGTGGTGGCACCTGGGACACGGGAAGGCAAGAAGGAGGCTGCGTCGGGTTTCTCCTCGTGTCTGGGCTGAAGGAAAGCGAAGGGGATGCAGATATCTGCTCAGGGGACTTCTGTGACAAGAGGGAGCGAGGAAGGCTCCTGCACACAGCTAGTCCAGCAGTTCCCCACCCTGCTTGTCCACATTAGCTTTTATTTTGCTGCAGTGCTGGAGCTGTTCTGCTCTCAGCATCAGCGTGACTCCTAGCAAGAAGGTGGCTTGCCTACAGTGGCAGCATTTGCCCTCTTAATCCGCACCAAAATGCTGCAGAGTGGGCCAGGAACCCGCAAATGAGTTAACCTCTGGCAATACAAGCTGTCCCAATTAAAATATAAATCAGTCTGTGCACACAGGCCCCAGAATGATTTAACTCTGCCCTCTGGGCTGAATCCTGGCTCAGTGGCACACACTTTCAGCACATAGTCTGCCTCTTTGTTTGCAGCTGCCACAGTGTGAACTGCCCCAGGTTCGTGCCTCAAGTTGGCTTCTGTTCATGTGCCCATGGCGTTAGTGCACACATATACTGACGGATATACTGAAGGTAGCTGTATTTAAGTTTTTTCAACCAGAAAATTCCCATCTGTCCTCATTTGGGTCTCTAGGAAAGGAATATGGACAAGAAATCCTGGAGCATTAGCCCATAAACGAGACCCTGTGTGACGCTTTCAGTTCAAATCCCGTTTGATATCAATAGGGGCTTTATCTTCCCTAGAGAAAGCAAATATGCTGAGACTCAGCATACAACACAAAATTTAAACATTTGTAGATCACGACAAAAACCTGGCACAAGTCCTAAGATCTAAATTGTTAACTCCAAGACTTGCCAAGCTGAAGGTTCATTTGACAAGGAAACCCAGAGAGTCACCTGGCACAGAGACATCCCAGCTCGGCTCCACGTGGATGCTCCTTGAAGAAGATCGGGAGAGTCAGGAACAGGCACAAAAGGAAAGTGCCTCCCGATGGCTGGCATCGCTTTGCAGCC
>JAUBOD010000117.1:5693253-5703621 GCA_032353885.1 Nothura maculosa
CTGGTGCAAACTGCAAGTCCACAGCTTGACTTCCAACCAAAAAGTCAGGAAGAGGGCAGGCATCTCCATTCAAATACCTTCTGCAAGACTCGTGCAGTCACATCCCCAATTATAGAGGAGACAAATCCATTTCCATCTCTCAGCATTGTAGGTTTAGAACTGTAGCTACAGTAACTGTGCTCTTGCATTAGGAGGATTTTTAGAGCAAACCAAAATGGTGCTTTTTTTTTCCCAAACTGTCAAATATTCCAAGTAGTGCCCTTCAGCATAAAGACATGTAGCTTATTGAAGAGCAAAGACTGACACCAGCAGATCTCTCTTGTAATGAGGAGCACTCTACACTGTTTGTCACCAGCAAGGTTATTTGAAGATCACCGTGTGCTAATGCTATCCTGTATACAGCAGGACCCTTATGTTAGCGATTTAAATTTATAGTGGCTTTGTATTCTTGAACAATTGCAGTCAAATTGCATGTATTTATTTGAAGCACGCCCAGTGTCTGGTATTTACAAATACTGCCATATATTTTAATGAAAGAGTCACTCCCAATTAGCTAAAGCGTTTAAGAAAATCATCATATATTCTGAATGATGAAAGATCACAGAAGGAGGTCTCCTAATGGATGACAGGTGCAGGAATGAAAAGCATCTAAAGAGTACAAACCAAAATCCAAGAAGTCTCAGAATATCATAATTCACTTTAAACTTCATGCAGGTCACAAAGTCAAATAAGACATTTGGCTCAGAAGGTGTTTAAAATAACTTATTTTTCTATAACCAAAGCAAACTCCCTAAAATGCTGAATCTTTCTTCTTAAAAATTGAGCTATCCAAAGTCAGCTGCAGATGGACAATGAACTGCTAGACATGGCCTTTTACTTTTTAACCTCTGCTTTTGGGGAGCTATGAAGAGCCTGAAGAGGTTCTAATTATCCCTGGAGATCTCCTAGACTTCTGTTTGAGAAGAAAACCCCCGAAAACCAGGCAAGTTAACTCACATATTTGCAATTTGTGTCCATTACACTTTGGAGTTACACAGTACTTACAGTGCCTTCAAGCACTGCTGATTATCCATGCCACGGAAATAATAAGATCAATAAAGCAGTTAGATTAAATTCTTCAGATCAGGTTCACATTTGAGTGGCACAATACCCTTCATTTTATTAGAACTTGCAGTATATGAAGACCACACAGACCTAAGGTAGAAAACCTGAAAACTAACCAACAGCTCCAAAATGAGATATGCAGGCAAAGACAGAAGTACAAAAATAGCCTACCTGTACTCATTGGATTATCGTCACACTGCCACAAACACACTGTGTGCTTAGGATTACTTTGAAAACTTTTAGATGCATGGAAGTAAAATTAGCAGCATTGTATTTGCCAGACGACATCACAGCATGAACCTCGAATAAAGTCTGTCTTTCAGTGCCAATATCACCTTTATTGCCACATGACTCATACCTAATAGACATATAAAATTCTCACTCGGGTAGAAACTCCATTAAATATGGCTGTTTTACCATTTTCTGCATGTTTTTCCTAAAGATAAATTCTTGAATTCAGGGATGCTCAAATACCACCTCAGCAGCAAGGCCAAATACACTCACTACTAGAGGCCTGTGCCTAACTGTACTCAAGCAAGTCAGTTCAGTGATGTATGTAGCTATTTTAGGTCAACGTGAATGGAAAGATGAAGGGGACCAGACTGAAGAAGCTTGGAGACATTGAGAAACAGAGATCTCTCTACAATTGTCAGAGTTAATTAAAATAGAATAATAAGACATCACAGCTTTACCAGATGCATAGCTACCATAGGCAAATAAAGCGTGCATGGCCACCAGATCCCATGGGGATGAGTGAAACCAACTAGGTAGTCTAGATAGGACCAAAACCTTATCCACAAAACCAAATCAGTCACTTAGACCGTGGTCACACACAGTCTCCATCCATGAAACTGTGTCATTTATGCATGCATCATGGCAGAAAAACAAAAGAAAGCACTGCTGTTTCCATCCAGAGACCAGCCACGGATGGAAGGAAACAGAACATACAGCATGGGAGCCCTACAAGCATGCTCGCCTTACTGTTAAAAGCAACATTAGCAAAATATTTCATTTCTATTAAACAATATTTTTATAACTCTCTGAGGTTTTAGAAGCTTGTTTGCCAAACGAAGCATGTATAAACTAGCAAGAAAAAGGCCAAACTCGGTTATCCCAGGAGAAGTAACAGTATGTCCATCTGGTACCAGGATTAACTGAAGAGGTGGAGGCAGTAGCCACCAGGAGGAGCCACAGAGCAGGGTGCCTCAGATTATACTTAGTCTGGCATCTTGATTTCCCTATTTAAAAAAAAAAATGCAAACCAGGACATCCATGGTGAAATTCTCACAGCAGAAAGTGTTCCTGGCTTTCAACTAGTAAAGAGCTGAGCACAGCGCCAGGCAGCAGCCTGGCCCTCAGAAATGTTCTTCCTGAGCATTTGAAAAAATCCTTGCAGACCTGTCACGCAGGGCACACAGAACCAGGCTTCAGAGGCCACACATCTCCCACTAGCTCTCCACAGACCTTTCAATCAGCTGCGAATGCAGCAGGAAGAGCATACTGAAAAACCACCACACTTACTTCAATACCTAAATAGGGCCTAGAAGCCCAGCTCTGAAAACCTTTGAACTAAATCGCAGCAGTGAACTTCAGCCCACACCCAGCTGACATCTGAACCACTGCAAAACTCATCCAATTACACCTTGGCTCAGTAGCAGGACTAGGCAGCTCTAAGAATGCATTAGCCTTTTGGTAGCACAGCCAGCCCATCTGAAGTTGAAGTCACTTGCCCTTAAATCAGATGCAGGAAGGCAGCACTTGCAGTCTTCAACAAGTCAGAAATGCAGCGAAAACTTCTCACTTAAGACCAGAAAGTTTGGGCTTACCTGGGGTTGTCTTAGTTGGGAGAGTGTAAATTGTAAGGATAATAGGCTGTCATCTGCAAGATTTCAGAAGGTTTGATAAATCACTAGAAAAGCCTCAGTTCAAAAGATGGATTAATGGGTATTAGCTGAGGGCCACAGCTCCAGCACGGGCTCTGCTCACACTGCTGAGGGCTCCTATGCAACTTGGGAACTGCCTCTGTTTGGGATGCAACGAGAGGGATGTTGAGAGTTCATCATTCTGCTGCTTGTTCTCAACCAGTCAGATGATGATTCCCTTTGATTTTAAAATATCAGAAGTTCTTGATCAGACTAAGTCAACCTGATTACAGTTTTTATAAGCAACATTGTGCCACTAACATACTGACTTAAAGAATACAACCTATGAGAAAACTCATCTGAAGTTAGCTGTTAAGAGACAGTTCGCCTGCAGCAACATTTGCAAGGTACTTCATTTTTCCTTTAAAGCTGATGTAATCTTTCGAGAGCCTTAAGATTTAGAAAGCCACATAACATTTCAGTTGTTTTGCTATTAGTGTACCCCATGTGGAGCAAACTGGCAATTATCACCTTGGTGGAATGTGCTCGGCCTGTGTTACATTTCGCTTTGACCTCCAGCGCAGGTCAGAGGATGTCACTTTCTGGAGAAGTCTGGGGCTATTTTGTCATCCAAAGCAAAAATACTGCCTTGCAGAATGCCCTGGAGTCTTTTAAACACGCGGGTGAAATGCAGAGGAATTCCTGCATCCTCCCTCTGGCCGTGTCACTCTGCAGCTGGCTTTGCAGGACCCTCCTGCCTCAGGCCATTCCTAGCTCTGCTGAAACACAGTTATATTCATTTCTTTAGTTATTTTGTTTTCAAATCTACCAAAAACGATGACCGTATAGAGGTGTCAAAGAGAACCTTGTTATCTATGATGATGACTAATTCAGCTTTGCAGTGTCCAGCCCTTAATAACAAAATGTTCATGTCTTTAGACTCAGACCTAAAAAACATGCGAAAAGCACCAAGTAAAACTTCTGAATCCTATTTCTTTCATTAAGCACCACAAATTAAACCAGCCCTAGCAACTTACAATCCAGAAAACATTACTATTTATACAAATAAACCTCACTAACAACACTCATGAAATCAAAGAAATAATTACAGTTGAAGCCCACCAACCTGTTTAAGACTAGAAAGCCTGGCTTTGCAGGACTGCAGAAGGGGAACACAGTAGAGTTAATCTTTATCTTCTCCATCATCCGCAAGATGACAGATATGCCATGGTGCTTGGTGGCTGTGTTGAAAGTGGCTCCATACAAAGGCTGATTAAGAAATATTTCTATCATCAGTGGGTTACCTGCAGTACAATCAAAGAGCAATCAAGGTCTGTTTATTAGCGGATCTTCAAAAAGCATTTAGAGGAGAGATTGAGCACTTACTAAATAAAACTAATAAATAAGTCTACAAAAATCAAATCACGACTCCTTGAAAACAGCAGTTTCTCTAGGCAGAAGTGATTTACAGTCATTACTGATTTGAAAAGGAGTGAAAAGAAAAAAAAGGCAGAAGAAGGAGCAGAGCAAGTCGTTCATTTTTATTTTTTAAGAGGATTAGCTATCAGTGTATAAATGTCACACAAGATCCCAGGATGGTGTTATTTTCATCACAGATGTGTACCACAAGACTGGCCTCCTCGGTTTCAAAAACTGGTTTTAATATTTTTCTTGTTTGGATTGTAAGTTGACCCATGCCTTCAATTCATGTTTTGTTCGTGTAAACCTTTTATGCTGGATGACTTTACTTGTCTTCATCACCTCAGCAAGTCAGAGGGGAAACATTTTTAAAAGCTGTGGCATTGCTCAAGCTGTGAGGTGGGCGACTCAGGAGGAGCCACGGCTTAAAAACATTCTGCACAGGGGCAAGCAGAGAGTCAATAAGGAAATACCATAGTTAGGCTCTTTTTAACATGCTGAAAGTGTGAGACAGCAGTTCATTTCCTGATCACTCATGTGGAAATGGTAAAAAATAATTAAGAGTAACGACTAATCCCCAAATCAAAGCAAATATTGAAATAAGCAAACTTGCTTTCTATCATCAGGTTGTGTGTGCAAATAAGCAATGGCGCTCCAAAGTGTAGCTGTTAAACCAATTAAAACAGTAAGTTAGAGGAAACAAAGATGCAGTTTATGGCTGCTCCACATTAGGACATCGACAGGAGTTATGGGGCTGCTTGGAGCCACATGGTCAAGACTGGAACAGAACAAAAGGAATTGCTTTAGGGTCAGAAATAAATACTATGCCAAAATAAGTGAAAATATGTAAGAAAAGCAAATTCTGCCCTTTGCTCCCATCCTATCCCAGTTCCATTTCTCTGCTGCTTCAGAGCCGGCACTTTGCAATGGCAATAACGGATGTGCTGGCTCTGCCCGTCCTGAGGAAGCTCTCGCTATTGCCTGTCCTCACATACAGCTCGACTGCTTCTAGGGCTATTGAAGGAGCTTTACAGCTGCAGAGGAGGAAAATACGTGGCCCCCTCTTTGCAAATGAAGTGTGCAGTCCATCTGGGGAGAGGCAATGGAAGCTGCTCATGGGAAGTGGTTTGCCTTAACACCAAAAGCATTTAAAAGAACAGAAATTGGGCAGCAGCTAGAGGAAGTAAATTGCTGGAGCAAAGCCGATGAGCAGGACGGACAAGCAGTGCCCAGATTCAGGAAGCTCTATGAGATATATCCCTTCCACACTGTCTATTTTAGTTCTTCTTTAGCATTAATTTGCAGATCTGCCTTCAGGATGTTAGTATTTATCAGCCCCTGAGCTCCCACTGGAACTGAGTTCATTTCTGGTCAAAGGATGCTTCATTGCACCCTGTCAAGGGCTCAAGTGCAATTTTCAGGCATAAATTGCCTCAAAAGGACTTCACCAAAACCCTCGAGAAGCTCTCCAAGAAGCTCCATGCTCCACCAGATAATCCCACTCCTCTACTCTGTCCCAGTGTGCTGCACAGATCCAAGGGCAGAACCAATCCAGAGAGGAACTCAAAGCTTGGTCCACAAGGTTGGTCCACCAAAGGTTTTAGGGTTTCATGAGTTTGGTTTAGTAACTTTTGTGAAGGCTTCTTCCTTCATCAGATAGGTTAGCACACTTTTTAATCCCTCTAAGAATATAATTCTTGGAAAAAAAATGAGCACCGTGTTGAGGCAGAAAGCAGCATCGTACTTGCCCTGTTAATGGAGTCTGAATTCAAAATGTCTTTCTCTGAGCTTACCTGGACTACGACTCCAGTTTTGAAATATTTCTCATTAAAAGAACTTCTCCTTCCCTTCATAAGAAGGGTATTTTCCATGTAGATCTTAAAAGAAAACATAATATATTTTTCATATTTCTTTCTTTCAGAATACTCACTTCATAAGTTCAAGTCAATCTGCTTAATGTTCTGCCTCTAGACACACAACAGAAGTCAAGAAGACCTTTAAGTATAACTTAATGTAATTCCGTTCCTTATTGCTAAGCATTATTAGTTCTTAACTCATTTCACTGCACCTAGCTCTGGATTATGATTTGGAAAATTCTGAACATTAGTCGTGGTACCAGCACTGGGACAACACTCAACATGCTGATTGGGTAAATTAGCATTTACTGAATTTTTTCCTTCAGGATGGAATCTAATTTCACAATCTCACAGAACATAATTTTAACATAAAAATCACACAGTTAGATTATTGGGGGGTTAAGATGAGGCAAGGGAGGGCAAAGGTGGTAAGGCAAGTCACTAGAACAAGTCGCAATGCAAAGAAAACTCATTACAACAGTTTCCATGCATTAGAAGTCTCCTGCAACTGCTGTCCAAGAAGTCAACCATCTGTATGTCTTTATACTGATCCAAAATACCTATTTGCTGAGCTATTTGTAGCATCAGCTAACCCAAGACAAGGCTATTAGGACACCTGGGAACAACAGTGTTGAGACAACACTTGGAAGGCAAACATCAACTCCAGGGGCAATAAGCCCTAAAAAAAAACAGAGCTATCAGGGTGGCCAGGAGGATAAGGCAATGAGAAGAAACACAGACTGCTGCAATGTGCAAAACACATCAACTCCTCCCTGTAATCCCATTTCCTCCCATTACGTAGAAGAACTTCAAGCAAAAGGGCAAGTTCTGAAAGCAGAGGAGCAACGTGCCACCATACGGGTGAGAGGGGCCCGTGCACGTTGAGTGTTGCTTTGTGACACCGGGGGAGGCAAAAAGATGCAGATCTGCCAGAGCCCCCGGGCAGGAAATGAACCTCCATGAGCTGCTCTCTGATCCAGCTCCACCACTGCAATGGACCTCCAGTACCAGCAGTGGTCATAAAGCCATTGTCACAGCTGGGCCCTCGCATGGGCACTCTGCCTAAGGAGAGGCTTGTCAGCACAACAGAGCCTTGTACAAAGCTGCTGTGCCTTAATTGAATAATAAGGGATTCCTCAATGACATATAAAACGGATGCTTCCCTTCTACTGCTCTCAGCAGAAGGGTCACTTGTCTTTAATTATATTAATGCAAATGTCTATCACTTAAAAGAATAATAACATGCCCCACTAACCTTCCCTATGGCTATACAATCAATGGCTATACATAGGTCACACATTACTCCTGTAACCTGCTGGCCACTCTTTCCACCACATCCAGCTCCTCTGGACCAGATACACAGAGAAAAGATGCAGCAGAAATGCCAGGACTCTGTACACATCACTCACAAAGCCAACAGAGATTGTTGTTTCGCTTGTCCTATGTGACAAAACAGAAGGTAAAGTCATGAAAAAGGTAAGGGCTGAGGAATCAGACCATTCTCCAAAGTACCTACCATGCAGTATGGAAGGTGATCTTACTTAACCGCTTAATTTTAACTGGATTTGCTAGATCTGTTTTCAAGAATACCCCTTATTGGGGGCCATTATATTCTGTAGAAAACACTTCTGCCTCAACTATTCAAAAAATGTGTTCTTGAAGTTGACGCGGGTGTTTCCTTGTGCACAGGGCAGAGTGAGCTTTGAAGTCCATAAAACTTTTGAAATCCATACACCCAGTCTGCTGAAAGCGCCAAGCTCCTCCATCCCTCAGAAGACAAAGCATGTTTTCCTGCACCTAAACCAAGCCTGGTCCCTTCTCTGAACTGTATTCAATATCCTTTGGCTGCAAAAGTACTAGCGCTGAAAACGTCCTAAAAACTACACAGAGAAGTGGACTGGACAAGTTGAACTGGACCAGCTAAGTGCCCTTGTGTCCAAGCACATCAACAGAATCTTGAGCTGCATTAGGAAGAGAAACTCCAGCAGCTCCAGGGAAAAGATTGTTCCCTTCTACTCAGCCCTGAAGAGGTCACGTTTGGAGTCCGGGTCTCTATCTTGGCAGGAGAGCCAGATTTTCCTCAGTGGTGCTCAACGACAGAACAAGAAGGAATGAGTGCAAGCTGAAATACAAGAAATGCCATTTAAACAGGGAAGGAAAAAAGAAAAAAAAAGGTTTTTTTTACTGGAGCAGGTTGTGCTGAGAGGTTGTGGAGGTTCTTGTTCCTGGATGTATTTAACACCCAGCTGGACAAGGTCCTGAGCAACCTGCTCTAGTTGGCCCTTCTTGGAGCAGAGAGGTTGGACCAGGCACTGTCCAGAGATCCCTTCCAACATCAACTATTCTGTGATACTGTGAAAAGCTATTTGAAAACAATGCCAATTGCAAGATGGAAATAAAAAAAAAGCAAACCCAAATTCAAGCTTAGTTACAGAGAGAATGCAACTCACCAGACATCACTTTATTCAGGATATTTTTTTTGGAACATCACGCATTTTACTGCACGCTTGGGAAATTTTCTGGAACAGCAACAAAAGCTGCCCTTCCAAGCACACTATTTGAAAGCCAGATATTAACCCAAATGCTTCCTACTGGAAAACTTACTGCCAATATGTACTAGACAGATGAGAATGGAGAAAACAAAGTTTTTCTACAATTCGGGATCAAATTTTCCAAGTTTTTGAGGGTTTGAACCTAGTTTAACTACTGGTTCCAAGGACAGTTTTCTAAATATTCACCATTCATCTGATTTCATGCCAGGAGCCAACAGTAATAATGAGGAAAATGAGACTCTCATCTTGAAGCTGCAGCTACTCTCACAACTAACTAGTGCTATTGTCAAAAATGCTGACAGTCTGCACTTTACACTGAAACAAAAGACGGTACTAACCCAAATTTGTTATTACAAGGACCATCTTCCAAAGTGTGAGGCTGGCCAAAAACAGAACTAAACAACAAGAAAGAGGTAGTGCAGTTTGGCATTACAACTCCCAAATTACACAGACATAAAAAATATTCACAAGTTTTGGAATAATGTGTTTTCTTGCTGTTGGCTGACTGGTTTTCAGTTTAAATCTAAACTGACATGTTTTTAACATTGTCAGTGTTCTTGCAATCACAGTGTCTTTCCAGCTTTCAGATCTTTACCACAGAAACAACCTCAGTCTTTTCCCTGTGTCTCACCTGGCTTATCCTTAAGTGACAAGACCATTTCTGTTCATGCCAAGAGGATTTAGAACATCTTTGCTATCAATAAAATTCCCTGCCAAGAAGCTTTCCAGCAAAACCTCTATCCTCTCCTCAGTCGGGTGGCTGAAGAACAGCAAGAAATCCCATTCAAATGAGGTGGCAACTGGAACTACAGAAAAACTATTTTTTTTCCTACCTCATGAAAAAAAAAACTTACACTTCGTTAGGCTTTCACATATGAAAGTGGAAGAATACACAGTACCAGGAGATTCTGTGAAAACAAAGGTTAGTAAAGCTTGATAGAACAAGAGCATTTCATTCTTATCATGGTGGCACAGAAGAGCAGAGATAGAATTCTATGGAAAACAACATATCACTATGAGCGAAGTCACTACACAGGGACACTTTCATCTAGGAAAGTGAATGAAGAATTTCAACACCAGCCTTTGACTCACCTTGATGCATTCCAAGAATATTTCTGTAATTTTAAGAACATTTTGAAGAACATTTACTATAAAGAGAAAAAAGTTATAGAGAAATATGCATAGAGATAAGTTATTTTGAAAGATTTTGAGACATAACAAAAGTTGTTTCAGCAAGCAAGCTAGATATTTAACAATGGCCCCATCTTCAGCTCCATTAGGTCTCCAGGCTATGTCAGCTATAGACAGGACCCAAGTTGTTATCAACTCTGTGTGGGTTTTGCTCTTTAGTTAGGAGGCAACAACATGCTTAAAGAACTGAAGAATCTGTAGAAAGGCAGATAATGGTCATTATTTTAATGAATCTGCTACATTTCAAAATGAGATTTCTGATTTAAAATCTTTCCTTGCACGCTAGCTTCAAGACTTCATTCAGTAGGTGACTATTACATGAGCGCACAGTTACAGGCTCGTTGGTCTCTATGACAGGCCATACATAATCACCATAGAAATACA
>JAUBOD010000117.1:5703721-5717283 GCA_032353885.1 Nothura maculosa
TTATCAACTCTGTGTGGGTTTTGCTCTTTAGTTAGGAGGCAACAACATGCTTAAAGAACTGAAGAATCTGTAGAAAGCATGGAAAGACATATTTCAGTGTAATAAAGGCAGATAATGGTCATTATTTTAATGAATGTTACATTTCAAAATGGGATTTCTGATTTAAAATCTTTCCTTGCACGCTAGCTTCAAGACTTCATTCAGTAAGTGACTATTACATGAGCGCACAGTTACAGGCTCGTTGGTCTCTATGACAGGCCATACATAATCACCATAGAAATACATAATTACACCTGTCAACCTCATCTCATGCAATTGATTCAGTAACTAACAATGTTAGTAGCAGGCTAAGCTTAGAGGTCTCACTGTGCAAAAATACTCATACATGGCTAAACATCTTGGTATTTTAATTGCTTGTCATACTGCCAAGGTTCCTATATTGTACCTATCTCCACAGCAACAGGCTGGAATTAATAAAGGACATTTAATAACTTAAAAAAAGAGAATTTATAAGTTTATAGGTACGTTATGGCTCTTGCAGACATTGCAGAGTAGTCTGAAGACAGCTGGAGATGTAGTCACATTTGAGGAGAACATAATGTGCTTTTTTCTTTCTTGGGTAGATTGCATATATGTGCATGCGATGAAATAAAACTAATCATATAAAACTGAAAATTCTCTCTAATTACAGCTACTGAGAGGTCAGCTCCTGCCTAGCAGCATACACATGCCCAACTTGACAGGAAGTTTAATCTCAACACACCAGGAATGGCTGTGTAAAAACAGCTTCTCAAAAGGCCCCACAGTCTTAATCATGACACGTTTGTTAATAATTATTATCAATATGGTTCAATGCAATGTTCTAGCTTACTTTGAAGCTACACTGCACTGAAAGGCTCTAATGTGCCCAAACACTAACCCCTCTGAACTCGATGGCCAGGCTCCCAGTGCCCTTAGCAGCACTAGGATTTATATTTTCCATATTAGCCATCTGTGCTAATTGCACATGAAGACAACAAGGGAAAGTCTTTGTGGCCCGAGCTTTAACAGTGAGAGAATCTAAGCAGAGATCCACAGAGTTGAAAATCCACAGACATTTGGACGCCTATGGAAATGACAATCAACACTTAAAGGAGGTAAGAAAAAATCTGGTTGACATAAGAAATGATGAGGAAGAAAAGGAGCTAAGTAGTAGATAGCTTCATATATGTTAGTAAGTGGTATTTATGGAGGCTTTGCATACTTTTGGAATTTTACAAGAGTTAAATTTTGCTCATGCTTTCTCCAGCACAGAGAACCTTCTGCCTGCATGAAATTTCTATGTGAAAGCTTAAACTGCTTTCAAATAATTCTTAAGTACGAATACAAAAGAGGGTAAATTGCAACACTGATGAAACTACAATTGCCTCTAGTCGCTGACCTGGCCAGGGTACTCACATCAGCTCACTCCAACCCCAGGCTGAGGAAAAGATGCACTTGCTGAGAACCAATCTGTGGTAGTGCCATTCCCAAGCCTGCTAGGGGAGAAAAAAGGTCATTGTGTCCTTGCTTCCCAACATGGTCAAATAGTTCCCCACATGCAGGGCAAATTTCTCACTGGAATAACTGCATCCAACTTGCTTGCACTGCTGTTGCTGGAAATAACGTTCAAGAGAACAAACAAACAAAAACCAGTGGTGGTTACACATGCACGAGGAGACAGGGACTCAGATGTTCAGCCAGCATAAATCAGCATCACCATGTTGGAGGAAACAGCTCTCCGCTGGTTTCCACTGTTGAGAACTGGCTATAAACAAACATCAACTCAGAAGCAGGTTCACTTGTGCCTCCCTGATCTACAAGGTAGGTACAGTTGCCATCACAAACTGGCCAAGAGTTCTTGGAGCTGGTCCAGGACATCAACTCTGTAGGCTTTCAAGCCTACCCTTGGAGAGCTCAGCTGGCCTGAAGACTTCCCAAAGGATGTATTTTCGCTGGCAGAGCAGTCGGAGTAAGATTCAGTTCAAGGAATTTTACAGGGTCTTTTATGCTCATTGCGGCACTTAAGAAACAGGAAGGGCATCACAGCTTTGTGAGTGTTTCATGACAAGGACAAATACAGTACAAATACAGTACAAATACAGTACAGGACAATACAGTACAAAACTGTATTCAGAAAGCCTTCCATCTACACACAGCTACTGTCACTTGTGCCTGTTCATTCTGCCAAAAATGCAAAGCAAGGAGACTTCACAAAATGTTAGTGGTATTTCATATCAATATCTACAGGGGAAAGAAAAGGTATTAAATGTTTTTTTCTATCAACTTACTTTATTTTTATTTTTGCTAATTGGGCTCATTTTTCTCCTGCAGCCAAAATAAAGTAAAATGAAAAGATACGGCTCCATTATAAACAATGAAAATGTCAAACTACTAAAGTTCAAACTAATGATTATTTGAATGCCTTTCAAGTGAGGCATTTTTTTCCAAAGATAATTATACATTTTAAACACTGTTCACACAGCAATTGAAGTTCCTAAGTGAATAGCTGAATGAAGCGAAACCCAGAGCTCCTGCCTGAATAGAAAGCCAGGCGGAAGTCCATGCGGGACCGAAAAACCCGAGTTCAGGCCAGGGTGCTGCTAGCCACATCCTTAGGGGGGTGAGTCTGAAGGGCTGCCTGATTGCCAGCAGCACAATGCCCATTTACGCCAGCCAGGCATCAGCCCCAATATCTGCAGTTGTTTTTTCAAGCTGCAGACAAGGTCTAATTCAACTCCCATTAAAGTCAATAAAAGCTTCCCAATGATTACAGTAGCAGTTGGACCGGGGCCATATTGATGTTTATGAGAAGCCAGATACAAGGTCTGATTACTTTTATGCTGTTAGACATCAGATCCTTATTCACTCCTTCATTTAGAGCCCTGCAAACAAGCAAGAAATTCTGATCTCACAGTCCTATGGAGCTCCATTTGCATCGCTGATTGGCATGATGAGAGCTGCAGAGAAGGGTTTGAATATGTATTACACAGAGCAGTGGTGCACAAAAACCTGCAGGATGCAGTAAGGCAATCAGGCAGCATAAAGAAATTGAAATGGAATTCCTTGGAGAAAGGGATCATTAAGTGCTTAACAAGCATCGCTCCGTTATATCTGTTTTAGTGATGTTAGCATAATTTTAATTGTTACCGTCCAATCTGTTGTGATAGCTTTAGAGTTATCAAGATGCTAAATATTTTATGGTGACATTTGAACAATCCAAAAGATTAGCCACAAAGCCCTCTAACCAGTAGCCCAATCCTTGCGAACAGACAAAAAGAAGGATCTATTTTCTGTGTGGAACAAAGACGAGACAGAAAGATCAACACAATTAAATATTAAACAGAGGTAATTACATAGGCAGCAAACTAATAACTCAAACACCCTGTATTTTATTATACATTTTCAACCAGCCAATTAAATTAGACAGTGTTTCAAATGTGCCTGGCATAGCCTGCTCTATGGTATCCAATTTAGCCAACTTTTACTTCTGATAGGGATGCTTCTTACTAAAATTTCTATGGAGCCAAAGCAAGCACATAGGATAGGTGTCCTAAGTTGTGCTAGGAAGGCAAAAGTGCAATTATTCATCAAAAAATAACTCAAACACTTCTGGGGTCCAGTATAATGCTAATGGATAGCTGGGTGCAGATTTAAAGCGTTTTAAGATATTATATGCATGGCAACCCTAGGCCTCAGTGCAACACATACTAACTAGATCCACGGGTCCGTATCTGTAAAAGAAAAATAGACGGTTCCAATCAGTAGGCAGGAATTTTACAGAGCTAGGGTTCACAAATTCAGTGGATGTTAGGCACTAAATATTATTGAAGAGCTGAGATACACACAGTTACTTAAATGGGATCATTCACTTGCTTTAAAATTACACACCTGCTAGGATTTTTTTTTCCCTGAATCTGGGCTATAATGGTTATTTGCAAGTGATCCATAATTAAATGCAAACCACTGCTCCCAGCAGAACAGTAGCAAGTAATAATAATAAAGTTAAACATTACCCAGAACATCAGAGGCACAGGACATAATTATTGCCATATGAAATATGGCAACACTAGGGTTTAATAAGCTCGTAAGAAAAGCTTGCAAGAGCTTTGGTAACACTAAGGGCTAAGACTTCCATCTGGATAAGTAAGGAACCAGGCTGAGATCTGACACATTTTCAACTCCTTTGGAAAAACTCTGAACCTCGCAGGATATAAGCTATAATAAATATAAACTATACCATTACTTAACAATTCTCATCCTAGTATTTCAACTCTCCAGCTGCCTGAATAAGGCATGAACATTTTGTAATTATTCAATCCAAGCTCATAAATTGCTATTTGGAGCTGATATCTCACAGGAAAAATGGTGTTCTTTATACAGGAGAAGGAAGAAGCTTCATGTATTTTGATTAGTCTGGCTAATAGGACACCGCAAGGACTGAACTTACTGGCTGGGATCTGAAGGCCTGGCTAGCTCCAGGCCACACAAGGGCAGGAGAGGATCTAGGTATCTGAAGCTCCTCAGGGTCATGCCCTGGCCTTTGTAGTCCCTGTCGGGTAGAACCCACAGAGGCTACAGCAACAGGCCTTCAAAGGCTGCGGGGCCACGTGGCCAAAGAGGACACTCAGAGTTCGGTTGTTCAGCAGTAATTTTCCTTCTGATGTGGGAAGTGCAGAAACTGCAGGCTCAGCGCTCATCAGAGGACACTTGCCAACTGATGAGCCCTGTTTTCAATGCACTTTTCCCATTAGCTTGAAAACAGAAGTCACAAAAGCTTTTCTTGAACTACGAGTGAGACGAGGGCAAAGGTTCAGAGACCAGCTGCCGGCCACACGTTGCCCTGATTCTTAAGGAGAAATCTTTTCCTTTTAGCAACTATTATAGCTACTGCCCTTCTCTTAGCCATCACAGTAACATCAAGGTACCCTCCTAACTGCATGACCAGGCCTCACTCCAAGGAGCCCTACGCCATTCCATTGGGCACAGGCCTCTGATATGACACTACCTAGTCTTATTAAGGCCGTTGCTAAGACATTTTACTCCCTTTTTTTTAAGCTCAAGCAGTGATCTATATTTCTGTTATAGTCAAAGGTCAAAGTTCTGAATGTTGTTGCCACAAGGAAGACAGCAGCACACAGAGTCAGTCTGCAGTAAGTCCATCTACAAGACAACACCGTTTCACAGCTCGTGTGGACATCTCTGGGAGGAGTGTTTGCAGGTAATTGCACAATCATTGACATCAAGCACTACGGTTACCCCAAACTATCAGAGAGTGCCAGGCTTACATGGGACGCTGATGGCATGGCCATGAGCCACCAGGTATGCATTTCATTCCAAAACACGTTACAGAGCAACTTCCAAAAAATTCGATTCGAAAGAGTAGCAACATTCACAAGCAATGCTTTGACAGTAGAAGAGGAAAGAAAGAAGAAAATAAATATAAATAACCCTTTCAACCTCAACCATTCTGTGATGTCAGTAACTATCTCAGGAAACTCTGAGCATCCACTTGTAGCATCCACCTGACCGTTGTCTTAACATAACTCACAGCCATGCAGATGACCTTGTTGCCACTCCAACACAAGGAGTGTAATTTTTCCCTTTTGCTCCATCAGGAACGAGTCAGGACCCAAAGCTGCTTTCTGGACTTCTGGGTAATTTAGAAGCTTTTTCTGGAATCACACTTCTAATAACAATTTTGCGGCTACTCCAAATCACAAACACTTCAGCCAAGTCTCAAGAGTGCCATTCAAAAAAACATGAAACCTCTTTAATCTTTTCAGTAGGAAAAATCAACTTAAGTGGATAACTGTTCTTTGTCATTTGAGCTGAAAATGGTAAATACTTGTATCATAGGAAAGCTTTAGGCCAAAGACATTAGCCAGAAAGAAAGAAGCCAGAGAGAAATTCTTCAGCCTTGATCTTAAGTGTCTGCACCGTTTGAAAGATTAAATACGGATTTAATGTATTATTTTTAGTAAAAGAAAAAACACATTGTCCTTATTAGACATTGCAATTTACTTAAAATAATTGTGCCTCAGTAGTTTACAAAGGAGTGACTACATACAATGTGACAACTGTATTACTTATTACCCTTGACATCACTTCAGTACGGGTCATTCTAGTTAAATATTTCATTTGTTACAATGTCCATCTTCATCAAGCTATTTTTGAAGCAATCTGAAAATCTTAAAACATTTGTTTCTTTGTCCTGCAAGAGGGCCCTGTTCATTTGTTCCCTTTAATACCTAGCAAATTGCTGTAGCAATTCACAAAATCCTTAAAAGAATAGGCAAGAGAAATTCAAAGTAGTTCACCAAAAACATCCTTTTCTCACTTCAAGTCCCTCTTCCTGTAAAACACATCATCTAAGTACAGTCTCTGACAGAGATGTATAGATCCTTTATTAATACTATCCTCATAAATATTCTGTGTTTGACTGAACTAAATGAGGATATTTGACATTTAAACGCTTCTTACAATTTCATTTATAAAGCAATTCTCTCATATCAAAGCATGCCTGGTTACACATGAAAAAAATACAGCCCTCATGTTTCCATTTATGTCTTAGACATCACTGATATATCACTGTTTTCTTAAACCTGTTAGGGACCAAATTCAATTCTATGATTCTATTTGTTGAATCATTACCACCGGTGTTACACCATCGAAACGCACACAGCACTAAGGCTCAGTGTCCACTACCTAGCTATAAATCTTCACTGTAGAAATAGCTTCAGACTATGGGGAGCTGTAAATTACAACTTCTTGCATGGAGCTCTGGGGAGCATTTCAAATGCCTCAATCTACATAAGTTATCAACAGTAATACCTCCTGCTCAGCTGGATTGCTGTTGTGCATAGTTTGACTTTTGTGCTTAAAAGTATGGGGATTAAGTCAATTTGCTCTTTTTGTGGTCTGAACTCTTTTCTACCTTGTTCTTTGTGAAAGAAAGATTGTGTTTTTCTTAGAATTCTCCCATGATAGGTGTAATGGTTAAGTCTCTTCCTCTACCTGCTGGTGTTTCTCCATAAGAAAGTTTATAGGTTATGATACATGAGTTTAAGGCCCACCAGCCAGCAAAAGACAGATTTTTTCCTATGCCGAGGACCTCTAATTGTCAAATTTTCAACTGTTCTTTGTGATGAGACCTTTTAGATGGAAGGTATGTGAAATTCCCAGAAAATCAACACAGGGTGAGTTGGGAAAAAAAAAGGAAGTTTTCCCTCGCTGAGTTGGCAAACCCAAAGCACCTTGAGTTGGAGTAGTGCTTTTTGCCTTGGAAAGCTGAAAACAGTCCGGTCCAGACTCAAGCATTCTCTCAACCAACTTCATTTGCTAAGTGAAGTCAAAGCCAGGTTTGTTTTCATTCCCAGCTTGATATTTCTTAACATTTAGGAAAGTGAAGGGGAAAAATATATTAAAATAAATAAATAGCCTAAAAGGTAGTTTCTGTTGTCACAGTTCCCAACTATATCTGCAAAGATGATGTCTCCAGACCAATAGGACAACCATGCTTCTAGCTAAGCCTTTGAAGCAACAAAGCAATATAGTTGCTTGCCACCAACTTGTGTCTAAGGGTTTGTATCTGCCCTGGAGTTTGATACTGATTCCTATGAATGCTGAATTCTCATTAGCACTTCAGTTATTCTTCCTGTAAATGGAGAAAAATCCTATTAAGTACTTTGTGACTTAAGGATAAAAGCAATAATTTAAAAATAAAGCATTGCATTAGTACTTATTAACAACAGTCTACGTCTATCTACCACCATGTCTCTTCATGTTGTCAATATTACTTGTGGCTCCTCACATCAGCATGAAATGAGCCACTGCATGGAAATGTCATTGTGCAGATCTCAGCACAAACGGGCTGACCTCGGCTCCCAAGAATTAATGCACAGCTTTAAAGCAAGTCACACCAGAAGCATATATTACCTTATGGGTTTCTCTGTAAAATAACCTAGCCCTCTTTGAGGCATGGTTTAAAGACAGAGCCCACAGGACATAAATCACTGCTGCTAAAAATACAGCCTCCTTTAGGACACCACTCCTTAATGGCAGCAGAAATCTTCACAGAAAAGCCACCTGCCTGGTGACAGAGAATAATCACCTTCTCTGGAGCACGTGTCGGATGCCTGCTGGAGTTAGCGGTTCAGAGTGACAAATTTTCCCTTGGAAGAGAAGACTAGTTACTAAATGCAAACCAAAACCCATATTTCCTCTCAAAAAATGACTACTTATTGAAAGCGTGAAGCACATTATAAAAGAAGCTGTACGAGTGCACTCAGGTCTCACATACTAACCTAGGAAGGGCCTCTCTGTTCTTGTATCCCAATTACCAACGCAATCAAACTGATAACATTACGATCAGCTGCTTACAGCCACCATCACTGCCTTGCTTCCCTAAGCTATGGCTTAGGGATGGATTCAGGCAGGTAATTGTAAGCAATAGATCTTTATCAGAGCTTCTTTAGTGATGTCCATCACACCAGGCTTTTGCAGCACGGACACGATACCCTCTAGTACTGATTTCCTTTTCTATCAAAGTAACAATGCCAAATGACATCAGCCAAAGAGGGCACTCAAATATCCCACCTGCCACAGGAAACATTAAGATTTTAATACACAGTTTTGTGACAAACCTAGGTAAAATGACTGATACTTACATCGTTCATAAAAGATACCAAAACTTCATGTCCATGTACGCTCATTTCCTTACATGTATGAGAGACTACACGGCTTTTAAGATTTCCCTCCCATCCTTTTATTGGCATGTTATTTCCAAATCCAAAATAAAGATCCAATTCAAGTAGGAAAAAAGAATAAAATACAAACCTACATCAATCAGAAAAACAAGATTCAATTTGACATGAAGCCAGTTTCTCCACGAGTAAGGCTGGTCTGCTGCAGGAGCCTGTAATAAGTGAAGCTTAACAGCTCTGATGATGAAAGGTATAAAGCTGAAAGGGAAGCTATTCATAATACCTAGCATGCACCATGAAATGACACACTTTTCCCTACCAGTTTTCCCACCTCTTTGGCAAGTGCTGCACTTGCTGCATTATCATGTATTCATAGGCACAAACTTGGGTTTGGTTATAGGTTTAGATTGTTTTGTTTGGCACTTTTCTGTTCTGAGGTTAAACTGCTTAATATCAGAAGTCAAAGCTTAATATCAAAAGTCAAATTGCATCAGAGATAATCAAGTTATCCTCAAACCACCACACAAGACACACTAAAAATAAAAGAATATCTTGTTTCTAGTTCAGATAGAAGTGATAATAGTAATGAGAAAGCTGAGGAAAAGCATAAATATTTAGATAAGATCAGATAAGTCATCCAGAATCTCATTCAAAAGAAATAGTCTGAGGACGTTATTAAAATATTCTGGATAACAGGCAACCATCAACTTTTACCCAAGAGCAACAATAATGCTGGCAGATGTCCTGCCTCCAGCCATCTCACGGACATTCCTGCACTGCCCATAGGGGAAAGTTCCTTGGACATCCAGCCTGCCCCATGGCAGCTGAGCCGCCTGGTCTGCAGGGTTCCCTCGCTGGGGTGCCGTGTCACACGAGTGAAGCACTGCTGTCATCTCATGCACCTCCACAACGTGCTCCTGCAAGCAGGGACATAAAAAGCAGATGGACTTGTGCCTTGCTTGGGAAATCTTCCCAAAAGCATCCTTGCTGGACAATGGATGGTCCTCAAACAGATGCTTTTCAAAAATATTCATCTACTGGCACTACCTAATTTCAAGGCATCAGTTAGGAACCAATGCTCCTTACTAAGTCCATGGAACAAGGTAGATGTCTCTCTGGTTTGTCAGGAACTACGTTTGCCTTGTGGAAGCTTCCCTGCTTACTGCTGAATAGGCATCCAAAATAGAATTTGTCCACATTTATATTAAGGAGGCAACAAAAGTTTCACATGACAAAGTCTCCTGTGTATGTCTTTTTTCCTGCCAACATCTTAGCTAAAACTGTCCTGGTTTTCTTTGGACCAAGTAATAAAAAAAATTAAAAGAAAAGCTTTTGACACATCTTGATCTTACTCTCCTTAACCAGCTGCTTTGCCATCAAATGCTTGATGTTGAATCTGGCCACAAATTACCTGCTAGCATTTCCAAGAAGATCTAAATTTTCCCCTCTCTATCATAAAAACCCCCATAAAATGTTTCCTACATGATTTGAGAACTAATTTAAATCCCTTTTTGTCTGTTTATCTGGCATCTTGAGGAAAGAGCCCTCAGATCTTCACATTCCCAGATGTGCTGTATTTATTCAGTCATTCCCTCATTTAAACACACAAGGAGGAAATCAAGAATAGGGAAGATAGATGGGAGGTGGCTGTGAACATCCTGTACACAGACACAAGTGAACAAGTGCACAAGAAATGAGGGAAGCCCTCAGGCTGGTTCCTTCCTCCAACAGACACATCCACCAACAACAAAACTCAAGGGTCTAGAAGAATCATTAGGAATTTGCAAGCAAGTTTCCTCCGGCAGTTTTGTACCTTACTATCATTGCCTATCTAGATGAGTTTTTCTCCAAGAACAGGCTCTAAAATGGCACTGAAATGAAAAAAATAAGATTTTATCAATGCAGTCCCATAGCTGGCAGTAGCAAAAGCAACCCCCCCACAAATCCCCGAAGTGCTTGAGCACCCCGCACAGGCAGGGAGGCTGGACACAGCCTGCTTCTCTGCAGCAGCTCCCTCACAGAGAGGCCTGAAAGCATCAGCATCCTCACTGGCAATTACAGGGCCTGCCATCCTTACTGCAGATCACAGGGTGCAAAGAGCAGCGTGTCTGATATATCCTTAGCCACAGAGCAGCATCTTATATATCCTTAGGCATCCGCTGAAACAGATACAGCATTTCCCAGCACTTAAGGCTGCCCTTTGAGACACGACTGGTACTCTAAAGTCCAAAGCTTCGGCTGAAGCTCATATCACTCCCTCAGAGCTGCATGTGGCCTATGGCAGACAGGTACCAGCGAGAAGTGTTTTTAGTCATTCTCTGCTCCCACGCTCTCTCCTCAAATTAAAAGGATGTGGCAAACATTAAACACAAACAAATTCCCCGTGTTCAGTGGCACACACCACATTTCTGCCCATTATTAGATGTGACAAACACGAGAGGGGGGCAGAGCAAAGGGCAGGCCACTTAGCGATCTTGTCATACAGAACTTCTCAAACATGCTCAGTGCAGTGTGGGATTACTCAGGGCTTCCCATGTGGTGGGTCAGGAACACCAGCCATCCTGCAGAAGGGCTTCCCAGAAAACAAAAAGCAGGGAAGAGATAAAAACAACCCCATGTAGCCCTGCAGGCACGCATTACCAATGCATCCTTCAGGAAGAGTCCTCCAACTAGGGTCTTCTTTCATCTGATCATCTTGTTATATTTAAACCACGTATATGGAAAAGATTTTGCCAGGTGCAGCAAGAGATCAAGTCAATGCAGAACACTTGGGGACAGGAAGACTTTGAGCTCCCCCAGTCCTTTCTACCTCTTGCTAGAGAGAGGACATAACTCCTGGCACATGCCATTAACAGTGCCAGCTGCAAGCTGGTTTGTGCTGGGGGTTCAGCCTTGGCTGAGCAGAAAGCAGCCTGACAAAATGCAATTTCCCCAAGTACTGTGGAGTTTGCCCTGGGCCTGCAAGTACATGGAAGTGAAGATCTCTCCATCTGAAAGAGAAGGCTGGGCATGTTCTTGCCAATTCCAAGCATGAACAGCTTCTCCTTTCCTCCTTCTCATGCAGGGCCAGGTAGCCCATCTCACACTGTACTATTTATTTTCTGAGCAGCCTCCCAGGCCAGCTCATGTGGGTAGAGGGTAGAAGCTGCTGATGCCTTTTTGATCCCAAGACAGAGTTTAAGTTTTGACTTAAACTAGACAGGCTGGAAGAGGAAGAGAAGCTGAGAGTGGTCTGAAGACATGAAGATGAAGTCTGGCTATTTTGAAAACAAAATAACTTAATACGTTTCTTTTGGATTGTGTCAGAAATCTAATATGAAAAATAAACTACAAGTTTTATAGATCTGAACCAAAAAGAAGTTAGAACAGAACTCTCTGATTCCAAATCACTTCAAAATTTGTCCATCATGAATTTTCACATTCCCAGAAACTTTCTGATTGTGGTTCATGAAATGTGAAGTGAACGAAGTCAAAAATGTATGGTTGCACAACCTAACCAATTCATAAGAGTTTACATACTGTTTTTCCCACAATGGCTCCTAGTCTTCATAATTTGTACTTTTCCCTCTAAATTTTCAAGTACTCACTGGTTTCTTGGGAGATCTTCCTAGAAGATTCACTGCTGGCTCAGCATTTCCACACGTCCTTTCCCATTCAAGGGTCACTGCAGTCACACTGCAACTTGAACTTATGGAAATTGGTTAAACCAGAGCAACTCCCACCTACGCTGAGGCTCTATATAGGTGCACAGGCAGACAGCAGCTCGCAGCCAGCAGTGATGGGGAGGAAGTGGCCAGAGATGCTCACGGACTCTACTACTTTTAGCAAGCAAACCAGGATCTAATTAGATCCTCTAAATGCAGGCTGAAGATCTCTGTGGCTTTACATGCCAATTTTGTGGCAGTCAGAGCTTCAGATTATGTTTCAAGTGAAAAGCCAGGTAATTTTATAGTTTGTCACTAATTTGCAAGCAGCCCATTTCCCAACCAGAAATATTAAGGGTGGCCACAACATTACTGTGCTGTATCCACTGCAACCACAAGGGGAGTAAAAACCTAGCAAGGTTTTGTTTTGCAAATAAGAATTCAGCTGCATTTCACAGTCCAATCCAAAAAAGTAAGCTGCAAAATGGCCTACTTGCACTAGCAGTGCTGCAAACTCTTGCTAGTTAATCCCAGTTTTTGCAATAGCTTTGTGCTTTTCAGAAAGGCTCAGAACCTGCAGGCACGTGTTTCTTCCAAATCTAGGTTCTAGGCATAAAAAAAGAACACACCATAAAAGTAAGTTTCTAATTCTGAGTTGCAAAGAAAACCTTGAAATAGGCAGAGTCTTACCCAAAAGCTCATAAACATGATGACATATTCAACAATTTAGAAAACAAACAAGCAAAAAAAAAAAAAAACCAAAAAAAAAACCCTTTTTAACTTGAGGCTTAATCCAGGAATACTGAGTGCTTCAGTTTAGCAAAGATGTACAAACTCCTTGTAAAAACGCACAGCAAGTAGACGTCCAGATTCCTCAATCACAGACCCCACTTGTGCTCAGCCAGCTAGAAAGGGGCTACATTTCCACGTTTTTCTTCACAACTCACTGCCACTTGTGGCAGGAGCTGCCTGCGTGTGGTGGAGACCCTGATCCAGGCCGCTGGCTGAGACCGCTCCTCTAGGGCAGGACAGTGCTCCATGCATCACAGCTCTCTTTCCGGAGAAAAGTTGTTGTCCATTTATGTAGGAAGAGAGGGATTTAGCAGGGAGCAAGGCTGGAATCATAGAATCATAGAATGTGTAAGGTTGGAAGGGACCTTAGAGGTCATCTAGTCCAAACCCCCTGCACACGCAG
>JAUBOD010000117.1:5717383-5735966 GCA_032353885.1 Nothura maculosa
TCTCCAACTAGACTCAGCCCCATTGACTACTACTCTCTGCATCCTGCCACAGAGCCAATTCCTAATCCACCTCTGTGCCCACTCATCAATCCCATACCTTCAATCCCATACCTGGTGGGTGAAGAACCCACCAGAAACCACAATGCTTCATTTCTATTTCCAAATACCTTTGGGGGGAACCCAAAGATTCCTCCTCACAGCAACTCTGACAGATAAGAGAGCTGGTGATTAAGACCAGTGTTACCCATGGGGTGATGAACAGCACATTGGCTCCCTACCACATCCATAGCCTGTATCCTGTTTTTGTGCTTTGGGAGCTCCTCCTAGCAGGAGGAAACACCTGCAGAGCAATTCCATTGCTCACTGTCTTAAGTGCCCAGATCTGCCAGGCAAATTAGAGCTCATGTCACCTGAATAGCTGCTTTCTGAGGAGATGTCCACAGAGCAGTTCCCTCATCAGGAACTTCACACTTGCCTTGAGCTTAATTTGAGAGCAGTCTCAGCACAGGGCTAGAGTTGTCTTTTCTCTCAAAGCTTTCTCCAACATTCTGGACACGACAAACATTCACAGGCCCCACAAAAGAAGTTAACAAATTCTAAGAAAATCCGCCCATTATAAGTGATCTATAGATGTCCGTAGACTTGCAGGATGTGTTATTAATAAGAAGTGGGAAACGCTCTTGATGTCCTCACACTTTCAAAGACACAGGGAAGTTGCCCTGATTGATAAACAGCATGACTTGGGACCCATCTCCTTGACCTTTCCGAAACAAAGGAGAACAAATCCAGGGTCACAAAATTAAACCACTTGAGTGTCTAACGAGCCACGGGCCTCATATAAGGGAATGCAATTGATACAACTACTTTTTGATACAGGTTATCAACAGGTTATGCAGTATATGTATGTATATATAACCTATATCTATAGAGGTTATGCAGTCCCAGCTACATGTGGCTGTCTCCCTTTGGAGCACGTTCTTCACCAGCGCTGCCACTAACCTGTTGGGTGCCCAGGACAAATCTCGCTGCTTCTCTGTGCCACCAGTTGCACCTTCATCCCTCCCACTCCTCAGGTCTCCAGCAAAGGGCTTGCATCTCTCCCTCATTCTTCACTGAAGGCAAGAAGATGTCCTCAGATTTACTAGGGTCATTAGATGCCACCATGGTATGTATACATAATAATAAGTATTTTAAAATACAGACTACTCCTTTATATCAGCAAAAATGGTATGATAATGAAAAAATGTCATCAAAATAAACCACATGTGGAAAAAACTGTGCATTTGGAGATACCATTTCTCCCCCAAAGTCCCGGCTACTGTTGAACCAAGTGGACATGCAAATGCATGAGCTTGGGCTGCACTGAAAAGACAGCCCGTTTCCTGGAGGTACCACCGCATCTCGGGATGGAGCAGTTGCTATGGCAGCTGCTTGTGTATCGCACAACAAAGTGCTGTGTGGAGTTAGATAAAGCTGCTTAAGTTGTATCTAGCCCAAGTTCCCAACGCTACACCAAGTCATTATGCACCCTTTTTTTAAAAAAAGGAATGTAAATTGAAGAAACATGTTTCGACATTGAACAATGGTATATAAAAAAATGTCTTCTCCATAAACATTGCCTTTCATGGTATTGTCATCATGTACCTTTGCTGACTTTCGCATGTTCAAGTCCTGCTATGCGACTGCCAAATACATGTAATTTATTCAAATCAACCAAAGTGATATTAGGATGACGCATCAGTACAATAAAAGCAATTGCCTGATCTCTGGGCATGTTTTAATTTTACAAGTGTGGCAACACAATAGGCTTTTTTGCTCACATTTGGTATGCATTTGCTAGACAAAAAAAGATGTTTCAATATAAAATAAAATGCCCTGCAATGTACCCCTCTATCCTTCTGTGTCTTTCATGCCCTGCCTCCAAGGGCCACGGCATTCCTTGGAAAACAGACCTGTACTGCTGGATGCCCCTCTCTGCAGACACCTTGGGGACACAGGGACACGGGCACCTCGCGCTGGCCTGGGACACGTCAAGCGCTTTGGCTGCTCCAGGCGCTCGCTTCATCTCAGCGGGGATAACCTGCAGAGGAGCCAAGAGTCTTTTCCAGATGAGAGGTATCTGCCAGCAACCAGCTGACATTTCTCCATTTTAAAAAAATCACCTTTTTTTTTTTCTTTTTTTCCATTTTATTTTCTTTTTTCTCATTTTATTTTCTTTTTTCTTTACAGTACTACCTAAGCACATATCTATTCTGAGAAGAGAGCAACAAAACCCAAGCCAATTCACAGAGGAAAGAAACAATAGAGCTGGAGATTATTGAGGAGGGAGGCCTGGATGCTGAAATGAGAAGATTTAGCTCTGTCTACAAATTTCCTGAGCCTTAGGTACTCTTTGAATGAGATATTCAGGCTCAGCTTGTTAGAGCAAGGGATGCCAGGCAGCATTTCTGATTTCCTCACCAAATTTCTGGTGTGTTTTGCAGGTGGGAGTAGCCAGGGCCAGGGTTCCTGTTCGCCTAACGCCATCCACACCAACAAAACCAGGGCTCAGCCAAGTCGCAGGGTTTCACTGCAGACGTGAGGAAGGACAACTGGGCTCCTCAGCACCACCCTGATGGCTTCTGGTCCCAGACTCTGGAGATGCCCAGGCGGCCTGAGCTCATGTTGATTCCCATAGATATCCAGCCAGGAACAATTTACAGGCTGGCGAGCTACAAGGGCCCAAGTCCTGGTGCATTCAGGACCTGCTCTACATGTCCCAAGAGAGCTCCCGCAACCACCTACCCCTGCTAGAAGCTCTCACAGCAGCTCCAGGAGGTCAACAGCCAAGATGCTGCCCCGCTTCCCACAGCGGGATGCCGAGGAGGGAGCGCGTACGGCCCAGCCCACAGCACAGGCATGGAGCACAGCAGGAGATGCCGAGCAGAGCCTGGCACGTCGCCTCTTCCCACCAAACATCCTGTCTGCCCCAGACCTCACCCAGCTCATGACTCCTCCCAAAACTTCTTGTTTTTGAGGCTCCTCCTCTGTGCAGAACCTGGGAGATCAAAAGCTACTCAGAAGGCCTCGGCCTCGAGGACTATTAGAGCTGGAAATTGATTTTGTTGGCCCTATAATTTTCTTGACCATTTGCAGGAGGGCGACTCTACCACTTATCTTTTTTTGTTTCTCTCAGCCACTTATTATGAGCACATGGGGGAAGGAGAGAAGTGGGAGGAATCCATTTTATTTGCTGACCACTTGAAGTTGTTTATTCCAGAAAATAGCATCCAAACACATTTTCCAAGAAAACAGCGTGACACTAACTGCCACCAGCAGCAGGTGTGGAGCGCTCAGGAACTTTCCATGGGCTGCCAGGACAGCTGCCTTCTGCCAGTAAAGGACCCTGAACCACTATAAAAATACTTCAGCTTATCACAGTAGCTCCCCCCCAGCACAGCAGAGTTTGCCATTCAGATTCAGTGTCACACAGGAGGCCCTTCCATCCATCGCTTCTCAACATTTCCACCACAATTTCACAATTTCCAACACGCTGCTGTTACAAACTCATGTGGCCTACAAAGCCTGCCGTTACCGAGCATCATTCACTTCCATCCTCCCATTGGCAACTAAAACCAACGCTGTGTTTTCCCTGTGGTAAATGAACCTCTCAGCTGCACTGAGAGCCAGGTCACACCAGCTCAGCAAGTTCAAGGAGCTCCATGGAATCCCCTTCAGCTTTCTTTTGGAAATTCCAAGTTTAATTCCCATGAAAACATATAAGTACAAAAAAAAAGGCAATTCTTTTTGCATAAGATCTGCAAGATAGTTTCATTTGTGAAAGATAAGTTTCATTTGTGTTGCCCCTCTCTCAAGGCTGTGCAAGTCTTGTCATTGCAGAGCATCTTTCCTACTTCTAGATGTTCTGGACAAGAAACAGTTCCAGGAAGGTCACTGGGGCACAGCAAAGCCCTACAAAGGGCTTTATGCCTCACCCTTAGTCAGTGCAGGAACAAGGGAGCGAGGTGCCACCCCACCTGGCTTTGTGGGCTCCAGGTGCACAGGACCGAGGCAGCTGGAGCTGAGCCCACCTTGAGAGGAGCAGGAACAGGGCAAGCAGGCCCTGACCATTGCAGATGACACTCATCCCATCTCTGACACTATGAACAGTTTGGATCAAATGGCATCACATGGCCTTCACTGGGTTGGGGTCTTCAACATGGTGCACGGCAAACACAGTGGCACTGCTGGAGAGAAGCAGAGCCCACACAGGTGAGCCCCTTAAGACCAAAGCTTGTCCACAGCACCACAGATAAATTGCAATTACTCGGCAGTAACCAGGGCACAGCAGAAAGCAGCACTAGCCATCGTGAGGTTAGAAAGCCACAGTGGGCAGGGCATGACCGAACGGAACGGCTCACACCGAGCCAGGAGAGAGGGAAAGAGCCAAGCTTTCCACAGGGCAGTTCCCTTGTGCGGGTCACTGTGCAGCAGACACTGTCCAGCAGAGCTCCCAGCAGGACGGGGGCCCTCCCTTCCGCAAACCTTCACAGTCAGACTGCTCCAAGGCCTTTGTTTGGCACCTCTCACCCCTCACCCTGCCCAGAAAAGATCAGATTCCCCCCGCTCTGCCACGCTCTTCACCGAGCTGGGCAACGTCCATCTCGTGCACCGTGAACCTGCTTGGAGAGCTGGCCCACCTGAGAGCCCACATGTCCACACAAGGAACTCTCTGGATGTGGCCACACTGTTCCCTGGAAAAGCTTAACCAACAGCAGCCCTGCAGGCCAGCAGAGCTGTGACCCGCATTCCCTCCTCTGCACCTCTACCCATTAACCTGCTCACCTGTTTTACTGGAGCAACAGTCTGATCACTATAAAGTCCGATCACAACAAGGATGTTTCTGCAATAACCTCTAGCTCCTACCACGGCCGCCTCCTGCCGAAGCTCTCCTTGCCTCCTCACCTCCGGCTTTCGCCACTTGTTGCTGTAAAACAGTCTCCAGCTACATGCAAAACTGCAGCGTGAGTCATGCAAACCTATATTTAATAATGAAACCCAATGTGCCCCCCAGGCCTGCAGAGGGGAACAGCAATCTGCCCGTTACTCGCTCCTGTCTCAGCCAGCCTCTGCCTCCTCAGCTGTAAAATGGGGCAATCGCATCTGAGTGACAGTGTTTGCAAACATCCAGAAACAACCCTGCCGAAGCCAAAAGGGAGCTCTCTATTTGCATGCAAATTCATGTAAAAAATTAATCCGCACGTGCCTCCAGAAACATGATGCATGCAAACACATTACAGCAAGCCTAAGAAATTTAGCTTAAGAAAACACAGCCAACTCTGTTTTCTAGACTGTTTGTAGGCAGGAAAAAAAATCTGACAATGTGTCTTCCTTTCTTTAATTTTTAACTCTTCGTTCAAAATCTAACATTGATCCTTAGTTTTCCACTGGCATTTTGACTGCAAGAGAGCAGGGGACAAACAGGACCAGCAAAAGCAATCCATTTATTTCACCCTTTCTTCATTCCTTGGGTCAGCTACTCCCTCTCTGCATCCGTGCTAGACCTGCTTGAATAGCTGAGAATGAACCTTCCACAAAGTGTGGATTTACTTTTACTAAATCCTCTAAGTATTAAAGCTCTTCACACCATTTGGTCTTGAAGTGATGCAAGCGCGAGGTGTGGACACCAGTGACAATAAAGAACCATCTGGCAAAGTGAACTCCAGGCAAACAATGACAAGCCCAAGTGAAAAGAATTGCAATGATTTCCACAAACATGTGAAATACTATAAACTGTGCGACTTCGCAGCTTCCTCCTGCAAGCAAGTAAATAAACATGTCTGCAGCAGGCTATTTGCTTCTGTCTTTTATATGGGCTGAGAAGACACAGACACAACCACATTTGCATTTTGCCTTTTATATATATATGTATATATATGTGCAGATCGGTGAGAAGGGAGGGGGAAAAAAGACAAGAAAGAAAAAAAAATAAGAACTAGCCAGACTTCACTTTTTCTTGGCTCTTTACTGTCAGGGTGATGTACTGGAAGTCTTTATTTCTTTCAGCTTGGGCCCCTCAGTAGTTCATTCTCCTTCCAGCCTGTTCTCATGCCTTTCTTATCACCTGCTGAGGCCTTGATCATGGACAGAGCAGACAAGCAGCAGGGGACAATTAGAGAGGAGTTCAGACTTTGATCATTTGACCATATGTGAATACAACAGCTGACCACATGTTTTAAAAGACAACTAACTTAAAAGTATTAAAAAAATCACAAAGCGGGCATAGATACTTAAATTTACATTTTAATTATCTAGCACAATGGTGCATTCAACTTTTCAGAATATTGAATTTTTTCCCTAAATGTACACATCTCCAAGAGGAAAAACAGCACTTTTCCGCTTCTCCAGAGCCTCCATGAGCACACTATCACCAAAATAAATACTTGAGTGATTTGAAAAACAAACAAAACTATGCAGAAACCTGCAGCTCATACTGACAGACAAATCCACAAATAGTTCCTGCTACACAGACAACCCAATTTAAACGGAATAACCCAGTATCACTTTATAATTAAAAATATTACGTATTTAACAGCACACAGGCGTATCGTAATGCAGCACTCTGGGTTTTTCAGAATTTCTCTCTCAGCCTTTAAAGCTTTATCCAGAAATGCAAGTGGGATTCAGCTCTGCTGCTCACCCCCCGCTCCTCCTTTTAGCCACAAGGACCATTTGCATCTCCGTGTTACTTCTTTTAAATCTTCCTTAAAGTTATCAAAGTAGAACAGGTCCAGTGGCAAGCAGTTTAACTGCAGTTGCCTGACCCCAAATACTTAGGAAAAAAAATCATTGTTGGAAATTTCTGTATACAATAGAAGCTTTATCATCATTTGGGGAGATATACCATGCACTTATCTGCAGCACCTACCAGGTAATTAACATATTCATGAAATAGCTATTTACTCTCAAATAAGAGGATAATAGAAAAATAACACTAATTGTTTTGACAGCAGTTTGCTTAAGAGTTATCTGAAGGAACAAATGTTTCTTTTGTAGTTGCAGGAAGGCAGAAATACTCCTTTCTGTAAACACTTCTGACTTCGGTTTTCCGTTTTACTTTCGGGATTCTTTTGGACGTTGCCAAGGAAAAACGCTCAAGTCAGTGAAAGGAAATGAAGGTTTTCAAAATTAAATCATACTTAGTTTTATTTGACTAATAATTGTTTGCATATTTTTCTCGTAATGAAAGCCACAGCAGGGAAACATTTTGGAGACCGAGACGTAATGTGCTTTGGAAAGTGCAAACAGAGCAAGCAGCCTGCAGGCCAGCGAAACGCTGCTGCTCAGTGGGGCAAGAAGGGTGGGTGTCCACAGAGATATTAATAGGCTTGAACTGTTAAGGCACATAGACTATTTTTTATGTTTCTCTGACTATAAAATGTCTCCTTCCTGGCCCACGTCTGCTGCTAATGAGGACAGGGGTCAGAGCTGGCACCGCGGGGCTGCCCAGGGCCACGGTTGGAGCCACCATGGGTCACAGCGGCCCAACCTACCTGGGACAGGAACAGGCTCCTTCCCAGGCATTGGAGGAAGGAGAGCAGGATCCCTGTGTGCAGAGGGCACGGAGATCCAGGAGGGAAATCTCTCCAAGCCTGGCAGCTTATCAAAAGGAAAAAATAATCAGCACAATGTTTGTCTGCAGCCCACCAGGCCTCTCGCTCCGAGTGATGAATTAGGAGATATAAGAGCTAATCAAATATGATTTGTCAGCACATTTGCCACTTGTTTCTCAGTCCAAAGCAGGGAGGTGAGTAGCTGAGGACTCCTGGGCTTCCCCAGGTTACCTTGGGAGGGATTTGGGGTCACGTTTAAAACTAAAGTTGCCTCCAACACCACGCAAGGGCTCCAGCACCGAAAGGGAATTGTTCTCACTGCGAATCCTCTTGCACTGAGGGCTCTCTGCAGTAAAACACTTCCAATTCAGTATAGATGCAACATCCTCCGCTCCCATGAAGACACAAGGCAGCCAGCAGGCAGGGCACTAACAGGGCACCATGGCCTTGCTAGTCCAGTGCCAGGGCCTAGTGGCCACAAAGGGCCCAGGAAGTGGCCACCCTGAGGCTGTTGGGCTCATCCCGCTGTGGCTCCAAGGGATCTTTCCGTGGTGCCATTTGGTGTGTGCCATGTGCAAGGGGCCTTGCTCCACCATCATCATCACTAGCCACTCCCAGTCCAGCCATTGAGCATTTAACATTCCCCATCTGCACACTGGGAACGGGACTTCCTGGCCTCACAGGCATGCGTGTGTGCCTGCTCGTGTGAAGATAAATATATTAAAGATGGGGAGGCGTTCAGATCTGGGGCCAACGGGAGCCATAAAAGTGCCAAGGAGACTAAGATAGATGAGGGCCATATAAATAGGTGGCGAGAGAGCTGCAGCCCCGAGGCTACGAGCAAGAAAGGGGCAGAGAACAGCACGGGAGAAGCGTGGGAAAGAGCCTAGCTCACGCTAGCGCAGGAGGACTGAGGGCCACGGCAGCCCCTCACCTTGTGAGATGGTGCTGAGGATGCTGTCTGTCAAAACAGGCCCCTCTTCCCATCAACAGCTGGATGAGGGAGCCCGGTGACACGTGCCGCCCTCCCATGGATCCTGCAGGGCCGCTGGGCAGGAGAAGGATGCACACGCAGAGGCCGGTCCCGTCGCGCCAGGCGCTGGTCTCACCCCGCGGTGCTTCAGCTGGGCAACCAGGAGCTGCAGGACTGGCCAGCAGCCGCCCCGCTCGCCCTGCGCAGGGATACACACCGCAGGATACATGCCTGGCCTGCCCGGCCTGCCCGGAATCCCCAGCTCTGCCAACTCTGCTGCGAAACACCGATCAAGTGCCACAAAGCAAAAACTGCATCTCTCCCTCGCCACACACCAGGTTCTCTGCCACTTCTGTGGCTGCCGGGGAGGAAAAAGGGCACCTGGGAGAAATCCAGCCCGGGAAGGTTCATGGCAGCCTGCACAGACACACACAGACACACACAGACGGCGCCTCGCTGCCAAGGAATGGGAATGGAGCAGGAGCACTGCACACTGCAACAGGTAGAGGGAAAAGCAGCAACAGCCTTTGAGGGCTCCGCGAGCTTTTCTGCCTGGTTAGCACAGAGATCTTGTGCAGCTTTCAAGGCGAAAGCTTTTTTTCCCAGGAAAAAGACTTCTATCCACGAGCCCTAGACTCTAGCTACCAATGTATTCATAGAGCAAGTATCATCTATGTAAGTCTTGAAACATCTCCCATGCCCCCAGTTGGCTAAGCCAGGGCAGAGACTGTGGCTCTGCTCTAGGCAGCTGCCCTGGGACACGCTGGCACTGCTAAAGTGGCACCTCTTGGGGTTTATTACTTAACATTTCTATTGGCACCATAGCCAGAGCCCCTGGATCCTAATGCACAAACACAGCAATGGTCCCATTCCCAGAGATACCTGAACCAGGAAGGAGCTGGTGCGGGGGCAGAACCAGAAATCACCTCTGCTGCCTTTAAAAGCAGAGCACTTGAGAGAAGAGTCACGCAGCTGATTAAAGGACAGGACCTGCATCTGAGTGAGAGATCGCAGTCTAATTAGGTTATCAAAGTGTGAGTTCATGCACACCTACCTGGGAACCAAACCGTGATAACGGAGTATCCCAGTCTAGCACCGGCCTAACAGAAACGGCAGCTAAATCCCAGCTGGAAGCGGCTCCGGGGCTGGACACGTAGGGCTCGTATTTTTAAGTGAGACGAAGCAAAGTGTGCCGGAAAGCAGCCTTGCTCCAGCAAGGGCTTCTCAGGAAAATCCTACAGCCTGTTCTGGAGACATCAGTAATCACAGTAGAATGAAATACACATTTCTCTGCACTCCAAGGGTTAATCAGACTCAAACGCACTCATTTATTTCACAGGGAGAAGGATCGAATTTGTGTTTCTTTCCAGAGTCTTATTCTGCTCTAAGATAAAAATGGAAGTTCCTCAAATATTCCAGATAAACAGACTGATAAATACTGATACTTCATTTTTGCCCAGAGCTTGTAAAAGTTCCTAGTCCTGTCACTCTTCAGAGCCTTCAGTTTAACCACTATCCACCTTTCTCTAAGCAAATAAAAGGCAAGTGACTCAAGCATGCTGGTTTTGTATTCTCAGTTCGTCTTTTTTCCTTGGCTAGCCTCACACACCCCAGTTTTCCTGTATACCTCCTTATAAAGCTCCTTTCACTCTACTCTCAACTTGTGCAAGACCACTAAGGTTCTCAAGAGCCATCCCAAAAGCTGGAACATTGAGAAAATAAATGCCCAAGTGCAGGGCATCGCCAAAGCCAGCATAACCCAGCAGGATGGACTCCACCAGCAGCACAGGGCTCAATCCCAAGCCTCCTAATCAGGACTGGCAGCTTTTAGGGCAGGCCTTACCCGTGCCAGGGCCTTCACCACACTTTCATTCCACTACTGAGGCTTTTCCAGAGTTGCAATGCTAAAAAAGCAAAACGAAGCCAGTTCTTTATGCACCTTATTAAACAGTTTTTCTGCCAGTCACATGTTGCATTTGAAATCTGTTGCACCCATGTGGGTTTTTTACAGCATTTCTGCAGCATAAAAATCATCTGTGGTGGAAGGAAGAAAATACTGTGAAGTCCAACAGCTAACCATACTTATTAAAACATAATAAATCAAACATTTCACCTAAGCTTAGCCAAAACAAAAGAGTTTAGCAAAAACTACACACTTGTTTAAGCCTTGGGAGACATTTATGCTGTTTGAGTAACAATCCCATCCCTGACTAAGGCAGGCATTGAGTTTTCAGAAAGAGGCGTGAGAAAGAACTGCGGCTAGAAAGGAGATCTCTGACAAACAAACCACTCCAGGGCAGCAATTGGAAGGGCATTAGGGCTGTAAAAGGGAGAGATATTATGTAACCTCCTTAGAGCCGCTCGCTCATTATGGACATGGAAGGGAAGAAGGCCGGGTGCCACCGCGCTCCACAGGGCCTGCAGCAAACCCTCCCTATGGATGTGGAGCGGGGATAAGAACATGGCAGCCTGGCACCCATGGGGATCACCAGCCGGTTGCTCCAGCCCAGCGCAAGGGCCTGCAGCTCAAACTGCTTCAACTCGCTTAAAAACTGTCTCTCAACAGGATGTGCCAGGCTAGTGCCCTGCAGGAACGTGTCCGTGTCCTGCACCCCAGCCATGCACCCCAGCCAACCCGCTCGAGGATGAGCCAGGCACAATGCACAGACCCACAGCAAAACACACCTCTTGGCGCTCGTTCTGGCTGGTTTTGTATTTCAGGTGAGGGTGGCTCATTGGAGCCGCCTGCCAAGGTGCCCCCTGCAGCACCATTGGGCCCATGGGTGAAGCTGATGCAGAAGTTGGTGCCGAGGCTGGAGCCGCTCGAGCCGGAGGCTGGAGCCCATCGTGCCCCATGGCCATGCGTCCCACGGGGCTCCCTCGGCCCGGCCGCCGCTAGAGGAGGTCAGAGTGCCGCAGAGAGCAGGGGTGCGAGCGTCCCGGGGCGCTGGCACACACAGCACCCAGCTCGTCAGGCAGAGCTCACTCCCTCTCCATGCTATTCTCGTACTCCGGAGTATCCTCAATTTCACTGATAGTACCAAAGCGGGGTAGGAAATCAATGCATCTGCAAATGTTAATGATCCAGGGAGCCCTAAAGCAGTAGCCATCACTTCTGGGCAATAATCATCACTCATGATGCCAAGTCTTGGTATTTCAGGAATTCAGGTTGCATGGCAGTTATCGTTATATGCATTAAAAATAGCAACAATAAAAGTTTCTGTTCTTTGCAATTCACAGGAAGTCTTGAAGACAAGCTGAACGTTTGGTGGCAAACCAAGATAGCAGGAGAGCCTTCAGAAGAACCTCACTTCAAAAGCAAAAAATATACTGTGATTTTTTACATTATGTCATTAGTTCAGGTGGGCTAAATTCCTGTTTTTTTTACAGGTGCTGCACTGCCTGTTCTGTGGGCAAGGCTGTGATGTTGGCACAACAGAGCTCTGTACTGGAAAGCTGACAAAACTGCAGATCTCAGCCAGCTTCACAGGGACTACAGTTCTAGTTGCCCCACGTTTACCTATAAATCAAGTACTCTTAGAGCCTTAAAAATCAATAAAAGCTTCAAACCCACCTCAGCAAAGAGTCCATCAGACTGTATCCCACTTGGTGGGATAACTCTGGGACCTGCTGGAATTCCAGCCGCCGGTCCTGGGAGCACATGGACGCTCCAGAGCCCAAGCCCTGCTGGCTGTGCAGGACCCGGCGGCTGCAGCTTGTGCCGCTTTGCAGACAGCTGATGTTTCATTCTCTGCAGGAGATGCTTGGCTGGAGCTCCTCAATACCAGCCCCTGCAGCCAGTCAAGAAGCTCATTGCAAAACCAGCTAGTCCCAGAGCTCCAGTACAACCCCCAGAAAGGGAAAAGTCCCCTGGTAATTCCTTAAGAATTCAGACGGAGAGAATGGGAAAGTGGGCATTGTTTGGGAACTGTCAGCAGCACAGGGAGGCACCATGCGCTGTGCCAACTACAAGTCTAATTATTTATGTCTATATACACACACATCTATATAAACAGAGGAATATACACACACACACAAACACTTAGGCATGGTATCTTCTACTACCCAGCACTGCAATTCCTTTTGTAATGTTTTTCCCCCATACACAGGGAATGCCTATGCTATGACCCATCTCCATCCCGCAACAAATTTCTATTAAAAACTCTGTCTCTCAACTGTAAAAACAAATCTTTCTGCAGCAAATATATCAACAGCAGCCCACAGCAAGCGTCTGGAACTGCAGCAAGAGCAAACCAAATAGAACTATTTTTCTATCCGGTCATAACAGGCACTATTTCATGGCACCAAATACAGCATATATTCATGGATATAAGACAAACCTTTCAAAGCAATGCATTTGAAAACTTATAGATGAGTTCTTCTCCAGTCTTGAGAGTGATTTCCCATGCACAAAATCAGCACCACATTTAGAACCACAATTAGTAGCTAGAACCCAAGGCTAGAAGGTACTAGAGCACTGCTCTTGTGAATGCAATTGAAAAGCCAACAACCAAACTGGACTCTGAGGGAAGTCTATCACAAAAACATATTTTCCTCAAAGAGGACATTTCCACACAGTGGTGACTATTTGGGGCTTTAAATACAGCATACTACTTAACTGCAAAATAAACTCTACAGGCTCTTGCAAATAGCTCCATCAACTCGGATTAAACAGCATATATTTCACATGGAAAAAGGTACACCATATTTGGTGCTGAACTTAGCTATTTTAAAAATTAATTAGGCAATTATACTCATGGGGAAACTGCTCTAGTAATTTAGCTGCTTAATCAAATCCCAGGTACCAAATTATGGACCTGATCCTGCAGTTCTTATTCAAGTCAAACTCCTATTGATGTCAGTGGGAGTTTTGCCTAATTAAAGATCAGGACATACGCGTGTGCAAGCTTCCTTTTAAACGCTGGCTTTGAATTTAGTCTTAGGAATAAGAGCATAGCTCTGAATCCCAAATTGTTACCTACAAGTTTCGCACGTGAGACTGCAGGTATATTAATATATATTTTTCCCAAGTCTGCCACAAATTAACTTCCAACTAAAATCCGGAGGTTTAGCTAAAGAGTCTTACAAGGCCCAGTGGCAAATTGACCTAGTTTTGATTTTTTTAATAAACTATTAAATATACTGCTGCAGAGCAAGGAGGAAGCTGCAAAAATATCAATTACGAATCGAGCTCAGCAGTGCCCATTGATTTTGAGTCACTGTTCTGCTAGTGCCATCCACAGCAGCTTTCTCAAAGGGGTTAGCTAAGTTTGCTTACGTTGTTCCCCAAACTAGACCATACACATGAGGATGATACACAAGGTCTCTGGGTGATGAATCCAACCGAGCAGAACAGGCAGCGACGAGAGATGCAAGGAGAGACGTTTGAAGAAGAGGAACTGTGTCCTCCTCCTTCAAGCTCTGCTCTCCGTTCTCCAGCAAAGCTGCCTTGCAGGGGCAGTTAGGCAGGAGCAGACTGTGCTCACGGTGCCATGCAGAGCTGCCTTCCCCCCAGCTGCTCGTCTTGCTCTCCCTGAAGGTACCAGACCTGCTGCCCCGGGAGCGGCTGCACGGACATACTCTGCTGATCCTGCTTCTTCAGGCTGATGTGTCAAGGGGCGTACACACTGAAGCATCACGAGGCGGCGAAAGTTAAACCAGATTCAGTCAACAAGCGATGAAGCTGGTGGTGCAGAAGGCTGTTCAACACTGACAGCTGCCTGATTAGTATTAGATTCTTAAAGGGGAATCCCTTCTTCTGCCCAAAAAAAATCCCTTCTGCCAAAAAACCATGGCAATGGATATGTACCCACATGCCTTCTGCTCAGCGACAAGGAAGGGCTGTCCATGTCATTTCCATGCTAGCAAAAAAGGAATAGTATTTGATGGAGTGCACAGGGTTGCCTGCACACTCGCTGAGCTCCAGCCGGCAGACGGGAAGGACAAGTTGGGCATGCCTGAAGATGGACGGAAATTGCATTTCTGCCTAATACACCGGAGCAATTGACCATGAAAAGGTTACGAGTTAGGCAATAATTATCTCTAGCCACTGCTCCCGACAAGGTCAGTGTCCACACGGATTATTTCCCGCGCCCGCTGCAAGGGAGACAGCTCTCACCGCCAGACCCTGCGCTGCGCCCGGGCGCTGTCTTCCCCAGCGCTACCGGCACCGAGGCCCAGCAGCTGAAGCAGATAACCAGGAGTGAAGGGGTTAAGTGCCTGTCACAATAGAAACCTCTGGGGGCACTTGACCTCTTCACATTTTTTATTCAGGAATGAGCATTTTGTGCCTGTTTGAGGAAGTTCATCTACATTTGTCCTCATTCTTCACCCTGTTTGCGTATTGTCCCTTCCCTTCACTCAATGCCTGAGTGTCCCATTAAGCACCGAGTAACCTCTGTTGATGAATATGAATTTAGGGCAAAGTTACAGAGGGGACACAAATACTCCACAGTGATCAAGTGACTTACAGGGAATTCTAACATATTCAGGGCATATGTTTCTGCTGAATAGCTTCCTACACATATAACACTCACCTGTCAATACTCTAGACTAAAGAGCAGCAAATAAAAACAAATACAAAACACACACGTGAATAGAAGTAGCACACTGGTTTGAGCAATGGTCTCGAGAGCATTGCAAGTGTTTTCAGTACTGCAAAACGCTGTCACACAGCCTGGATTTTCACACACAAAATGGCACGAGGACAGTGGCCCTCAGCCTTTCACAGCCCGTTCTGCCAGCCCAAGACCTCCCCTTGCCCACAAGGGAAGCTCTCTGGCTGGAATTCAGGCTGGGAGGATAGATCCAGAAGGAGTTTGTCACTCTCGGTTTCATCCAGAGGCAGATATTTTTAAAAGGTACAAGCAGTGCTCCAGAGCTTGATCCTGCTGGGATCAAGGAGGGTTTTGCATTCGCTTAAATGCGCGCGGGCCCTCGTCTCAAAGCACGTGTGTCCAATTTGTTCATGTTTGGGGTTCAAATAAAAAACAAATCTCTCGTCTTCCCTGCATGGGAGTTTCAACCACATTCTTCCACTGGGGGAGAGCGTCAGGGCTCAGACAAGAAAGAGTTTCTGAATGATCTAAGTGAATTGTCCTGAGGAGAACGGCATTACTGCGAGCTTTGAACACAACTACAGACGGTCTTTTATAGATGTACTCCAGAGGGGAGATCCTTAGATGGGTCCTTTAATGCCTACCCCCATATGCAATCCAGATGAAATTCTTTATCAGATGGGGCTTGGATCTTGCTCCCATTACAAGTTTTGCCACTGAATTCGGTGGGAGCACATCTATTTGTCTTGGATATTTATACAGCTCCAGTTATTTCAGTGCCTCAATTATCCTCCATTCCTTTGAGGCAGGGGAATGCTGGTTTTGGCACTTGGCATATGGAGCCCAGCCATGCCAGGTGGCTTGGGTATGTGTCACACACAAGTGCAGGCCAGGAAAGGGACTTAGATCCAGGTCTTGGACAAAAGCACTATGGTTCACCCTGCCACCTCTGCTTGGCGAAGGGAGACAGGAGTCCAACGAGAGCAGCTACCTTCCTCCTGTTTGGACACACAGAGAAACCTGAGATGACAACATTTAAAGCAAAAAATCTCCAATTGCTGAAAGACCTGCAGAAATAGTCTTTGGACAGTCCCTGTGTGCCAGGGTCTGTAGGAGCACCCCATAGGAACGCTCTACCCTGCGCACCGAGGATTTCATCCCTCGCCCCAAGGGAGGTGCCTGGATGGGAGCAGGGAGGAGCGGTCCTGCGGGAAGCCCTTTGCTTCAGAGCCCCTTGCTGGGCCAGCCCAGGAGCAGTCACTGAGGTTACACAGCATAAACACTCCTTCATGTGCAAGGATTATTAGCACCAAAGAGAGGAAGAGGTGGAGGAAAAGCTTCTGGGAGCCCCTCAAGTAGAAGCCAGGTCTCCCATTTCTGGTCCAATGTCCTGCTCAGTGGCTCCCTCATTTTTCTTTCCAGAACTGACCCAAATACATAAATGAAACCAATCATGTGTTGTTCATTCCCAAGTATGAATGGCATGGCTCCCCTTGGGGTCTGTGTTTCTTGGAATGATCTGAACTGGAAACCAATTTGCCTGTATTCACTATTGATTTATTTTGTAAAAATCTGCCATCCCTAAAGTAAAGTAACTGTGCCTTTCCATGGGCCAGTCTGCTGTTCAGTGACACTCATCTAAAGGCTATTGATCACTTGGATCTCTACAGCCATAACACATCATGCCGAGTGCCTGTAGGACTGTATGTGCAACACAAGTACTAAGTGGCAGGGTTGCTAATGCCATCAACAAGGATGTAGCAATACAGGGGTAGCATTCCCACAGAAACACAGCACGCACAAGGGCCAGGAGAGGCCAGCATCAAGACAAGAACAGATAGGGTGGCACTGAGAGAGAAGATGCCCTCCTCTAGGCAAGACTGGTAGCAGCCCAGCCTCAATCAGAGAAGTTCTGCAGCAGTTTTCTTCATAATATATAAATGTACTGCTATAAACCAATAGAGAGGAGTGCTCACAGTCATGAGTCACCCAAGAACAACAGCCAGGACAGCAGCAGTGCAGACCATCAACAACATTACTGAGGACCTGCCTTAGAGTCCCTCAGAACAAGCCCACGTGATTTAGACGATGTCCTCTTCAAGCACACATACGAACAAGTACATCAAATTAAGTGAGAAACAAGGTCTCTGGAGAGGAGAGTTGAGCGTGTTACCCCAGCTGAGACATCCCAAGAGCCACAGATTCAAATTAGCAGCGTGTTGCCCAACACGACATAATGTGTCTGCGAGTCGATCGCTATCGGCAGGCACCGCTGTGCCCAGCAGGGCGACAGGGAATTGTGCCTGCCCGCTCCCTTGCCACGGGAGCCCGTGGCCTGTGTCACCTGGCACAGCTTGGGCTGCTGCCTGGGCTCCATTCCATGCTCTGTGCCACAGCACAGCCCTACCAACCAACAGGGCATTTTCTCCAAAAAGCAATACCAGTCTTGGCAACGGGACAGCTCTGGTTGGCTTTTTTAAGTAGCATGGTCTGACAGAGCAGCTCTGAGGAACAGTCTTCCCCAAACAGCTTTCTGGAGACATTTGCAACCACTTAAATTTCCCACCCAAGTAGCTTTGCACTTGTCCGTTTACCTTATGCCACAGGTTTTGATTTAGCTGTATGGAAAGAAACTTTACATGCCACCAATTTCAAATGCTAGTTCCAGACGGGAGCACAGGGACACGTGTTCCCTGCCGCTCGTGCTGCCCGTGTCGGGGTCGGCTCCCGGTATCCTCAGTGTCCCCAGGGAACTGCAACAGGCCCCAGTCGCCAGCATGGGCTTCCCAGCCCGCTGAGCACCCACTGCCCCTGCATGCAAAAGCACTGAAGGCAATTTGTGATTGCTAATTATGAAATAAGGAAATTGCTCAGGATCACACGCTGGGTATTGCAAAATGAGAATGCATTCCAGGTGCTTCCATGCTTCAGGAGAGTATAGATTGGTAGTGCAACTGCCTGTAATGCAAGTGCCAGAACTTTTCCTGCTATACAGATCAGAGGTATAAAAATGAAAATCTGCAACTTCATTTATTATTATTATTATTATTATTTCCCATTAAAATCTATGAGCCTTTTGTGCTTTTTCTCACCTTTTTCCCTCCTCAAATGTTTTTGCAATTCCCTTCTCAGCCACTCAAGTGCAACTCCAACACCTGTCTTCCCTTCCTGACCTCCCGCCACTCTTCCCGACGCTGCTTCCCAGCGCCAGGTCCATCTCCAAGGGGCCAGGGCTGCCATTCAGCAGCAGGGGCGTTTGCCCCCGGCCCTCCCTGGCCAGCGCAGCCTTCCCAGGCAGGGAGAGGGGCCCAGGGCGGCTCCCACCGAAGCCCCTGAGCCCCCACAGGGCCCCACTTCACTTCAATTTGTTGCGGCCGCCCGGATGCGAGATGAAATCTGAGCGATGAAATCTGAGCAATTTCTTGCTTCCCTTCTTTCTGGACAGTATATTAACACTATAA
>JAUBOD010000117.1:5752020-5764000 GCA_032353885.1 Nothura maculosa
CTGGGCAGTTCCATTGGTTTTTACTCATAGTCTGGAGAGGTTTCAATAAGAAACTGAAGCCATTCTGCACTACTCGCTAGTACATGCATGTAACAAAAGGACAGTCCCAGCACTTGCCTAGCTATGAGGCACAGAGAAGGACACAGCTGCTTACAGAATCATTCTAGAAGCCCAGGGCTACCTTAGGCAGAAAAAATAAAGGGAGACAGGACAATAATATAGCTAAAATAGCCATAGACAGCAGGAGTTGTAATGCACAGGAGCCAAGTCTATTTTATTTCCAATTGGAACAGTCCTCCAGGGTCAATCCATGATGGTAAGGAACACGGATCAGCAGGGCACCAGCAGGATCCCTCACCCTGTGCATGTGTTTGGGACAACACTGTCACCCCTGGGCTCCAGCCCCTCATTCCTCCTGCTTGGGCTGTTGGCCACTTTGTCCTTGCTCCATTCCAAGCCACATACAGGGGGAAAATAACCCAAGACTTTCTATTCTTTGACAAAGAATCCCATGCAGCCTTCCTGAGATCTGCGTAGCGTTAGCAAGCTCAGATGTGACCTCATGCACGTGAATGAACCCCAGAAAGGTTCCTAGTGACTTCTGCTTCACCCATTTCACACCTCAGGGCCCCACGGCAGCAGAGCACCATGCGGGGAGCCACCATCGCACTGCACCCCACAATGGGTAGCGTCCCCCCTTGGGGGCACAACAGGCACTGCTGCCTGTAGAGGTGGCTTCTAGGGGTGGCACAGGCAGCCCCAAGGAGGGTGACAGTCCCCAGAGAGGGTCCCCAGGACATGTCCCAGCAGCATCAGAAGCTGCTCCCTTCAACACTATCCCCCTAAGTCCTTGTGCTGCCCCCACAGCTCGGCTACCACACGGGAGCCCATTAGGCACCTCCTTACGCCCTCACAGGCCACTGTCATCACTGCACCCCAAATGTACCCCACGCCACTCGCCAAAACCTTTAGAGGCTGTAAAGGAGGAACACGTCCTTTAACAGCTCCCCAGAGGACGTTTTGCTCCCTTCACTAAAGGGCTGCAACTCGGGCAGAAATGGGCTGCCAAGGGAAGCTCCTCTGTCACCATGATGCTGGAGGTGAAAAATGACTGTTGGCTCCACACCAGGCAGAAGCAGCAACTGCTGCAAGGCCCTGCCAAAAGGATTAGCACCTCTCTGCACTTCTTTGTGGGCAGAGACGATCTGCTCGGCTCCAAGTCAGGGGTGCTTTATTATCATCATCTTTATCATGGCATGTATCAAAAGAGCACCTCTATGTAGAGTATGTGCCTCAATTCACACTGAGATGGGAAAATGTAGCAATGCAACGTTTTTCCTTAAAATGTTTAAGTCTGGGAATTCCTTAAAATAGTATTTTAAGGAATTTATTTCCTTAAAAATATCAGGAACGTTGAGTAGAGCCTCATCTCCTTATTTTGCCCGTCTCACACGCGGTGCAGTATGTTCCAGTTGAAGGAAGCGGTAGAGACATCAAACTGGGGTACATTTTCTTCCCAAGCCAATCTAACAGAGCCCAGAATTATGAGCCAAGAGGCCAGCTCTCGCCTGCCCAACCACAACCACTGCTCAGCTGCCATGGTGCTCCCACCCGGGAGGCTGCACACCCCAGTCCTGCTCCAGACAGTGATGCAGATTGCACCAATTCAATCTTGCAGCAGCCTGAACTACCTCTGATATCTGCTGAACGCTACCCAACATGACCAAACCCATCCGTTCCCTTGGGAGGAGCAGGGCCAACACTCAAAATACTCCTGCTTTTCCTGCAGCAAGGAAGCTCCAGCAGAGCCTCCAGCGAGGAGCACTCAAACTCTTCACCCAGCCCTGCACCCAGCGCTCAGTGTCTGGTCAGTAGAAGCTGCTGAAGGTTGTTGGGGAAACTCTATCATGGGATTTTTTTTCTGTCTAATTTCAGGTTAGACAAAGCCCTAATCCATGCTCATTTTAGATAAATGGATCCTGCCTAGTGGAAGATGCCAAACCAGAAAAAAATTACTAGTCTTCACTTTTTGTAGCTTCTCGATTTCATCTGAGTCAGAGTTCAATGTGTTTGTGTCCATGCAAGCTTATTAAGAACCTCCCAGAATTCAAAAGGACCCTCTTACACATCCTTCCAAAGACACTTGGTCACCTACAGAAGTCCCCCATTTTCACCATCTGGATCCTGCACTTGCTTGGTCCCCTCCATGCAAAGGATGTCATGGCCATTCCCTATCACACATGGCAATGGCTGCCATACTGTCCCCTGCCCTATGGCCACACAGCAGGATGATCACTCCACAGAAAACCCTTTCCCAGATTAAGGATGCCTGTCAAGCTCCATATCCAAGGTATGACCAGGAACCAGGAGGATGTAGGGAAGACAGAAGTGTTCCCAGAGCGAAGTTCACCACACACAGGGAGGTGGGCTTGACCTTCTCTCCATCGGAAGGCTCAGATGAGCTTTGCATAGGCAGAGCAAACCACAACCCACCATGATGACCTGACCTTCATGCTTGTGCAGCACACAGGGCTCCATCAAAGCTCTTTTGCCCTATCCTCATGCTGTTGCCATGAAATATCTCAAACCTTAACATCATATCCCAAGAGGAAAGCATTCTGCCTTTGCATTAAAGCTTCCAGTGATGATGAATTCACCAGTCTGCTCAGATTCCAAATTAGCACTCCCAATGCAACAGATTGACTTTCTTTAACTACACATTTTCACAGCTGGAATGCTCCCATGTAGGTAGGTGCAAGTTATGAGCATCTAACAGGATCGGAGTTGACCTGACTGGGGTGTCCACCAGCAGATGACCTGCTCTCCATGCTGCCCTCCAGGACAGCTCCAGTGCTCTGCTCAGGACAACATCAGCATCAGGCAGCTGAAGAAAACTCAGCAGAGCCCTACTGGGGACAAAGTCACTGACACGTAGCTCTTCCCAAGCATTAAAACTTGCAGAAAACTGCAGTCACACATTGTCAAATCTTAGCTCCCATACACAAACAGAGTGGTGATGGGGTCTACTGGATCCAGGTGGGCAGGAAGGCAGAGGTCCTAAGTCCTGATCTCACCTTCCCCACAGTGACTCGGCTCCGCTCTCATTTTTGCTGGGTACAAGTCAATCACGGCTACCTGGACCTGCTGGTGGTCCCTGTTGATAGCAGAGCTCCGTACTGACTGCCCCCAATGCCCAGTGTCCCAGTCCTGAAGCTGTGAGCCCCTGACCTGCTCCCAAAGAGGATCCATCCATCAGGTGGCACATCCAGCTCCCCTCAGTTTTAGGGGCAGGTGCTGCCTCTCTCGTTATGGGTTTATCTGTGGCCTAATCAATAACAAACAGTGACCTTGGAGCCACAAGGCCCTTGTCCAGCCCCAAGGGGCAGGCAGGGGCTGCGGCGTTGGGGCCGGTCACCAGCCCGGTGCTGCCCACGGAGCGCGGCAGGACTCCCCCGAGATGGGCTGGAGTGGCTCTGAGCGCCAGCACAAAGCCCAGAGCTCTAACTAGCTAACTGGTAATTACTTTCTGGTGAAGACTGAAAAATGGGTCATTAAAACCATATTAGACCGTTTTCATTAATACAAAAACCTGATTTACATTTTTTTTCCCACAGAGCCATTATGTTCCAAACACACTGCACGGATGATTTGTTTAATCACAACCACATGGAATAGCAATTTTGAGGGCCTGTGACAATCACTTTTTTAACCAGGAAACCTAGTTTGCAATAATTGCCATGTTTTCTGTTAGCCGCCCTTCCCACTGCTGTCATAAACCTTCTCCTTTCTAAACACGCTGCCATCCTTGCTGCACATAAAAGCAGCACAATCCACTGATACAATTAATAACACTGAATATTTAGGTCAACGTCAGTTCTATTAATTTTATCTCTTAAAGACTCGCACATTTTCTAAACAAGCCTAGCCCTTTGGGGGGTTAAACTGTAATTTGCAGTCTGGTTGCGATTCCCTATCACATAATAGATCAATTAGGTTGAACACTCTAGTATATTAATCTTATTCACACATAGTAAAGGCAAATATGGCTAATTACTATATTACAATATTGCTGCTTTTCCCAAATATGTATTAAGGAAAATGGGAGTTTATTACATTGAACTATCAAATAAAATTATCTTGATATTAAACTGACAATGAAGATGAATGCTTATATTAATCCATCTTTCTGTAAGAAACAATATCCATTTGAGGATCTGTTTGTCATTACCGACGTGTTGCTCTGCAGAAGGGGCTTTTTCTTCCCTATCAGGACTCAGCATTGCCATTTAAAGCGTGGTTTCTGTAGCCTGACATTCTGGGAAATACAGCAGTGCTATTTCTTTTGTCGTTCCCATCACCTTTATATTCATACTTTGTGGTTATCAATTAATGGCTATGATGTCAAGGGGCACATGGGTCATGATCCAGGACTATTTTTCCACACTTCTCCCCACAAACTGGCACATCCACAGGCCTAGTCTGCATGATGAACTTAGTTTTTAAAACTACCAAGTTAATCAAGATTGGCACAGCATCTAATCGGCCAGTGGAAACAAGGAAAAGTCATGGGGCGCATTAAGTTCACCCCAGGCAAGCTGAGCTAGATTTGTCCTTGTCTGCATTCACTAATTAGCAGGGTACCAGCTAATTCCATCCATGGGCTTGTAATAAAATGGGGCCAAGCCATACTGCGAGTCACCTAGTCTGCCCCGAGGCGCCGTGAAAAATGAGTTTAGATGTGACTAACATTCCTACCAGAGACCTAATTCCACTCCCTGTTCTGACACTGATCTGCTGGTTGACAAAGCCATTTCCTCTCTTTCTCCACTGAAGCCATTTTCCCCATCCATGGTCTTCCTTTGTTCCCATATGAATCCCCGGAATGCAGGAACGTTTCCCCTCTCCTCATGTGGCACCTACTGCAATGGGCCCCAACAGGAGCTGGGGCTTCATGGTACATTGCTATTAGGAGCAAAGACAGGGCATAAATGAAGGGGATGGCTCCGTTCAGCATCTCCTCGATGTGTTGCACATTGAATCTTCCAGCGATGGCTCACAAGCTGTGAATTTGTTAGAGTGGAACCTAGGCCAAAAGAAATAAAGATCAAAATATGAATACTTAGGCTGCTGCAAAAGAGTCTTGTATGAAACACCTGACAAAAAATGTGAAGATTATTTTGCCTGTATAACTCACAGTAAATTCTGCAAAAATATGCCACTTGAAAAGAGCATGTTTCTTCTATCCTGCTGCAACACATGGAACAGCTTGGATCTCCAGATCATTCCATGGGACACTGCTGAAAAGAGGTTCTTCAGCTTCCCTAAGATGATGTTATGGACTCGCTTATCCCCAAGACATCAAGGCAACCTCCACATGGCATGAACCAACCAGTTACAAACTCCACGAACTTGTTCACCCCCACACCCAGGACAGACCCACGGCCACGGAGGAGCCGGGAGCCCAAACACCCATTTCCTCCCTCGACTCCCGGTCACTGCTTCACCATGTGCTATTGGAAACGTCCTTGTTTGGGAGCCTTTACCAGACTCCTCACATCTCTTCTGTGCGAGGGGAAGACAGGCTATTCTCAGGTGATCTGCAAAATGAAATGCTCCATAATTGATTCAGCCAAGAGCTTACACAGCTGCACGCATTATAAATTAGTTTTTCTGCCTTGAAAAACATTATTACATAGTCTGAGGCCATACTTTGTTTCCCACTTACGGCTAGAATCATTCCCAGACAAAGCTATCTCAAATGTATAAGTTATTCCATAGGCAAATCTGTCTCCCCCATTAGGTCAAAGATCAGGACTAGCTTGGGTCCCCTCCACCCTCCAAACATCCAGCTTTAAATTTTCTCTACAGTTTTCTTTTTTCCTTTCTGATAAGTCTAAAGAATCCATGGCCAGGGAAATCCAGATGTTTGTGATGAAATATTCAGAATGCATGTAACAATATAGAAAACAAATTTTGTATTTGTTTACAGTGCAATCAGATGTTCTCTGCATTCACTTTACTGGAGGTCAATCATCCAGTTCCTGTTGTTTAGGATGCAACCTCAAGGCAAAAAACTCTCTATCCTAGAAAGCCTGTGCAGAGGATCACTCTTCTCTCCTGGATCAGAAGAAACTGTGATTTACTGCACAAATGGATAGTTTAATCATATATTATATGAAACTAAAGCTTGGATTAATTACTCTTGCGAAGGAGCACAACAAGTGATAGAATTTTCTCCTCCACAATGCCAGAAGTTGCTCAAGTCTCCAGTTGCCCCATTCAAAAGATAGGAATGGGAGAGAGTGCCTGAGAGACAGGGCAATTCCCCCAGCAAGCAGCTCTCCCCAGAATCATGTTTTCACACAAAAAAACCCTTACACTTTTCTAAGGAATGCAGCATTTGGAGAACACCAAACACCCACAGGAATGGGGCTTGCTAGTGTCATGCCCACAAACAACTATTAGGGTTTGCCGACTTGTGCCTTGGCTTTATTCACTTACATCTACTTCCTCTGTTTCCCTCTGAAATTTGGCATTTTCTGAGAAGCCTCTTCCATATTAATAAGTGACAGTGAAGCTTGAACTCTGTGACTAGTTAGGTATGAGCAAGTCTTCAGACCAACTCTGAGCATAAGTTAATGAGATGCACACATATGTTAGAAATTAACTATTTTGGGAACATCAAATACAAGTTCTTAATTGTAAGAGCACAAAAACAAAATTAAAAATAAAATGACTTGCATGCAAAATGTTACATTTGCAGGCCATTTCTCCAGGACCTACAACCTCCTAGTGCTTTCTGCTATCAGAATGTACCTTTCTCCAGGGAACGTGAGGGTAAACGGGCAAAACACGGGCACATGAAATGTTGCTACTGCACATTCAGCTGAGCCCCATTCAGGCTTTGCCTTTGTTCTGCAAGACTTCTACACCGCATATCATTTTAGGTTTGCAACCACCCATCAACGTGGCAGGATACATCTTTATAGATGCCGAAGGAGCCAAGCATGTCAAAAAATCAGGAGATCAAAAGAAGCCTTGTCCACAGAACACAGGAGATCGTTTGGAGGAGTTTTGTTAAACTATTCTATACAAGAAGTGCTCAGAAAGGAAAGCTAAATTAACACAAGAGCTTGCAAGGCACTGGGAGAGCTAAGGCTCTCTCCTGCCATTAAGCCCGTCAAAAGTGTTCTTTTCCTAATGAGTTAACCTCCTATTATTCAAGTTTAATGGGGACACATTTGTTTAACCCTATAGCCTGAGGAGTCAGAATTTCCTGGTGTTAATTATATGGCATACAAGCAGACTATTTGCCAGCAAGGTAATGGCAACACCTGCCAAACCTTGAAGCTAGGAGTCTCCAGCAAGGCTTGGTTTGCTTGACAGAAGAAATCTATCTCAAGGCTGCAGGTTTCCAAGCTTCCTAGATGTCCAAAATCTGCCCTCATTACTGGGCTCTGTGCAACAGACTCAGCTCACACCTCCCTTTCTGCATCTAGCTGGCCCAGGTATAAGAAATCATTAGCACTGTCTTGGAGAAAAGAGAGGGCACTTACAACCTGTGCCAGTTCTGACTTGGAATCAGGCTCCTCTCTACAATGTTCCACTGACCTCACTTGATGCAAGGACCCTGGGATAAAGACTCAGCTTCCTCAGTGATTTTGCTGGTAGAGCTTAGTAAAAAATCCCTCTTTGACTGTTTTTCAGATCTCCCGCTTCCAGGGAGTGCAAGCACTCCCCACTTCGTATGGAAGTGCTGTAGCAGCTACCCCTGCAACCTGAACTTGATGTGATCAGTGTAGCTGACAATCACCTAGGAAAGTAAGGCAGGACACATCTAGCACTTAAAAGCTGTTTTACAACAAAAAAGACACACAGAAGACCCTTTTAATCAAATCATAACATAATGAGAGATGTTCCAGGGCCTGAAAAGGTACAAATCTCCTGCAGAGTACCATGAGCACAAGCAGCCCAAACACGGGACCCTTCTGACCACTGCACGAAGTCAGTTCACTTCCACACACTCACAGCTGAGCTCACCACTGCCCTGCCATCTCCATCCTGTTTATTGCAGTGAAGAAATATATCAATAATTAACACCAAGAAAGAGGATGATTTGCACTTCTGTCAGGCCCTTCCTCGGAGGAGCTCGTTAGCAGCATGAACGCGGTTGTTCTCCCAGATAGGAGATGCCACCACAGGCAGCAGCCAAGCGCCTCCTCCATGGAGCAGCCCATCGGCAAGGGCAGTGCCAGGGCTCCATCCCGGTGCTCCTGCCCTACTGCACCTGACATGGCAGGAAGGCAGCCCAAAGCACAGCCTGTTTCCAGCAACCCAAAGAGCAGCAAGCTTCGGTTTAAAGCTTGGATAGCAAGCTTTGGTTTAAAGCTTGGGAGAGGAGCAGGTTCCTGTCTGCTGAGCCACACCACAAAAGCACAAGGCTTTTGAGGTCATAGTAGCACCAAGCAGGAGGAAAAAGAAAGTGGCTGTTCCTAAATAACCCCACGGCCCGGCCTGGCTCATGAACCATGCTTAATTTAATACTGCCACGTGCTCATTAGTGCTATTCACACGCCCGCTGCAGCCAGCTTGTTTACGTGCTTACCAGTGACAATTTCCAGATTACTACTTTAATTAAGAAAAGCCCTTCATTTGGTGGGATTACATTGCACTCACTTCCAGGGGGAAACCAGTGTTACCAGAAGGCTGCGACAGGAACTGCCCACCCTGCACTCCCTGCCATGGCCACACATGCCACCATCTCACAAGGGCAATGAGCCCTGTGTGCCGGCCCTCCTGCCCCTTGGAGGAACGCTATTGGCCAGCTGGACACCACTGGAAGCACAGGATTGGCCAGATGGACATATGGCATCACTGGATTGGTCAGTTTGGTCAGGCAAGAGCTGGGGCTCATAGATGAGCACAGTGCCACATGAATTCCAACACCAGGAGCATGAAGCCACCTGGTTCCCATCTGTCCTAACAGAACTTCATTTACTCTCATGCCAGCTGCTGAAGATCAGTTATGAACACCAGGTGCCACCAGGCCACACTCGCATGGCACAATAGTAAGGAAGCGTCTGGTTTAGAAACATAAGGGAGATGTTTCCTCACACAGTTTTCACCTTCAGCTGCCTAAACCTGGATCCACATGGCTTGGAGCTCCCCTGGAGAAAGCCAGGTATTTAGGGAGCACACCAAGGGCAGAGCAAGGCCAAACTATCCAAAGCGGGGTTTTCTGTCCAGCCCAGAACAGCCCCCTTCAGCATCAGGAGCTCCACTGACCTCCTGGTAGACATAAACATAGTGGATTGACCTGAGGAACTTCAACACTGCAGTAAAAAAAAGATCTTGCCTAAATACCAAGATTACTACAGAACTCCTCACAAAAGTCAAAACTATCATCTGCTTGCTTTCAGTTTCATATAGAGCAAGATTCAGCTACAAATAAATAAATGATTAACACGTGGATAACTCCACCAGTATCTTACAACATCTTCAAGTGCTGTCTCTGTGGCATGATGTGCAACATTATTTCCCAGAGGGAGACTTTAATATTGTTACCATTTTATAGAGCTAAAAAAGGCTCTGTTAATAGAATGCATAATTGAAATGTCTTCCTTTTTCATACTAACAAGCTAAACAATTTTATTTTTCACTCTTGTTTTATTTTGTATTATGCCTTTATAACATTTTTTCCTAAACAAGTTGTGAACTGACACATAAATCAGTGCTTTCTTTGGTGGCTATTTCTGCAAAGGAATCAAATTAATCTGGTTTACAGCAGCTAGCTACAGGGTGTCCTACAGATTGCCTTTATGCATTTACCAAATACTTTCCAAAATGTGGCATGGAATAGAAAACAAATTCAGAAGAGCACTTTAAAACCGTCTAATTGTCCATCTCAACAATTTCTAAGTTTTTCCATGTGTAGTTTCCATTTTCCAGTATTAATCTCAAAATCCATCTTTCCTCTTTTTTTAAGATGAAATCTCAAGTGCTGACACAGAAGAGAAGCTCCCTTATGCTCTTAGCAGATAATATAATAACAAGTTGTTGAAAGAAGGAACTCGGTACTAAGTGCTCTGAGCTTTGGTGCTCAGCTCTGGACAGGCACTGAGCAGTCTATATATGAACAGCAGCACTCAAGGCAGCCAGCAGTGCCTCTTAAGACCAACTTCTTTCAAAATTAGCCAGGGTTTGCTAACTAGGTAAAAGCCAGAGATGAACAAACTAAACTACATCCTCCATTCCATTTTTCCTTCCCTGTTTTACTTCAGATCTTTAATGAGGGTACCAGAGTCATTGAACTACATAGGAAAGTTAGGTATTATTGCCCCCAAGCAATGAGAACTTGTATTCAGTAGTAAAACTTCCCCTGATTTTAGCAAGCCTCTATTTCTCCCTGCACAAAACAGTCACTGCTCTAAATAACTTGCACCCTAAGCAAGCAGGGCATCAACATTTGGAGCAAACCACTACATTAAACACAGTTATCTCCTATATAACCAAGCTCTGTCAAAAGCTTTCCAACTTACGAAGTAGGTAGCTCCCAAGTCACTTGTAAATATGAGTCTGCATTAATAATTTGGAGGGAAAGGAGATCCTAAGGAGGTCTAGCAGAGATGAAAGATCTATAGGAAGGGAAGAACTCAATGTAGAGCTGAGACCAGCTGGGTTGGCCCTTCAGAGCAAGATCTTTCATGAAGAAGGGCCCTAGTGCTGTTCACTGTAGCCCATGAGCTGCTCTCGTCACAGAGTTCACAACTTCATTCACTCCAAGCCTCTTAAGTGTCCACTGCTAGAATCAGAACTTTGCACTGCACATACCAGAATTAATCCAAGGGTGCAAATGTAAAGAGCACTGGGTAGGAGGATGAAGCCTATGAAGGTTTTTCCTCTGTGAGGCAAAAAATTTGCACCCACCCCTTCCATATGACTTGACCTGACTGCACCTACCTCTGCCATGCGCTGACCTCAAGTCATGTCCGTGGTTCCTTCAGGAAAGGAGAAGCTTTAGGGAAAGTCCATGTGTTCTTGATGGCATTTCATGCTTAAAACATCCCTGAGAGAGGAAGATTTTTAAAAGCTTTTGAAAACATCCTGATTCTGGGTGTGTGTAGGTGTGACAGGTAAGAGAGGAGTGGGCCGCTATGACAAAGTTAGCAGCAAGGTAACACTTGGGGAGTTCACTCATGCACAGAAAAGAGCCCAGGATCTGTAAAACTGGCACCCCAGCTTAGAAAGGTTGGAGAAAGACCAGTATGAAGAGTCTGATGGACAGAGCAAAACAAAACAAATCCAGCCCACATATTCACAGGACAGCTTCCCAGAACAGCCTCCTCTGAGGCATCCTGCTCCTCCTGGTGCCAATGGGAGCTTTGCCATCAGCTGGAATGGGATAAGGGCCCAGCTTTAGCTGAGGGGGAACCACAGAAGACACATCCCAACTGAAGCCACTGGGGCTGCAGGGCAGAAATAGCTACGGGCCAGACTCTGCTGCCTTTATTGAGCCCCGCTTCCAGCTCAGCAAGCAGCCACCCCAGCCATTAAGGGGGCCTGTCTGCTGCCTGGCAGATTCCTAGGCACTGACGCCGTGTAGGCAAGACCTACAAGCCATGTTTAGACACAGAGAAGAGCCAGGCAGGAGCGCACGAGGGCAGCCAGGGCCCAAGGACACCCACCAGGAAGGCGCAGGCTGAGCAGGACAGTTCCCAGCGCTGGCACCAGTGCCCAGCACAGCAGTGACAGCCCCGTCCCCCGGCACAGGAAGGGTTAGGGGCTCTGGCACTAGCAGTGCCCACAGGTCGGTGCTGGAGGGGGCAGCAGGGTGGGTAACAATGCGGGGCAGGACAGAGCAGGGGCTGCCCATTAAAGTCTGAATAGGCAGAAAGGAAAAGGCTTCTCCTAATCGTTTCCTTTAGCCATCTCAGCTGCCCTCCCATCCTCTCCTCTCGCCCCCCCCCCCCCCACCCCCGCC
>JAUBOD010000117.1:5764083-5781800 GCA_032353885.1 Nothura maculosa
GGGGGGGGGGGGGCGGGGGGGGGGGGGGGGGTGACACTGCAGAGGAAGAAAAGGGACCAGACAGAGGTCTGTGAATGCCACAGCACAGCCAGGATGTCAAGGATGCCCAAGATGGGACCTCTGTCCCTGGCAGGCCCATTTCATGGGCAGACCTCTCTGAATGAGCATTCCCTGTCATTTTTTTTTTTTTTGCAGGCCACACATCCCCCTTCCCTTTCTCACAGCACCCAGGCACCCGCTCACCCCATTTCAGGGCTGCCACCTTCCTCAATTCCACCGCTTGTTTTCCCTTTTTCCCAGCATCAGGGCCAGCACACAACTGCACACACCAAAGCACCCCGGGCTGCCCCATTTACCCAGTCCTTTCTGGCAGCCACAACAAGAACATGACTCTCTCACAGCCCAGCACAAAGACTCACAGAAAACTATATTTTTTTCCAATTGCCTCTACAGCAGCTGCCCCTTTCACACTGGGGGGTTCATCATCTTTGTCAGATTCACCCCTCAGCCCTAAACACCCTCATCACCTTTCTCCCAGCACTCACCCTCTGCCTGGTTGGGCTCTACCCCCCACTGAGGGCTTCTCTCCAGATGCAGGACACTGGGATTCCTCTGCTGTGCCCCTCCAGGAATGATGTGCTGAGGATTTCCTATCCTTTTCCTATCCAGCAGCTATGGACAACTGTGAGACAGCAGCAACTCCAGGTCAATGTCCTTTCCCTTGAGGGAGCTTATCCAAGCCAGCTTCTGGCCCAGCTCCATGCCCATGTCTCCATCTCCTGACCAGCCTCCCTCCTCAGCAAAGACCAGGAGCACCAAAAGGGGATGCTACAAGTCCTAGGATGCCACAAAGCTCCATTCACCTCTCAGGGAGCTATTAACTACAAAAGAGCACCTCAAGTCATGGGAAAGTGCAAAGACATGGCTTGCCTCCATCACATCTATAAGGAAAACCTGGGAGCTCCTTTCCAGCAGGATCCCCAAGCAAGAACCCTCATGCTGCCTCCAAAGCAGGGCCTTCAGCCACCACACTCCTCCCCTCTCTTATAAACTGCTCTCAGCACTACAGGCACTTGTAGGCCTTCCTGCAGCTGGTGCAAAGGGGCTAATTAACCCATTCCTGTCAGCTGCTGGGGTGGGGGCCTCCTGCTTGCAGTATCTGCAGCTACCCCCGAAATGGAAAGGGCTCCTTTCCCTCCCTGCCACACATCCCGTCTAAAAAAGGTCACCGGAGCGTTCCCTGTATTTGCCCATCACTGCTGTCATTGACATTCCTAAGTGCAAGTCTGAGCTTCCAAATATAAGACCTGCTCCAACGTGAAATCCCAGCCCTGAGGAATCTTCCCCCACCTGCAACTGTCACTAGGGACAGTTTGTGCCCAGTGACACGAACTCTCCTCGTGCCAAGGGAGAGCAGGCAAGGCCAGGTTCACCCCTGCAGCCCCCGGCATCAGGAGAGCGGTGCCGGCTGCATCCAATTGCAGCACAGTCACACACTCAATGCATTCAACCTGTTGTTGTGTTTCTCCTAAAGCACATCTGAGACCCTTAACACATGAGTATTTATTAAAAAAAAGTTATTTTCTGAGAATGATACTGAGCTGATGATGCCTCTTTAGTGGTTCAGCTAGAAGAAGGTTATCAAGTTATCTTACACACACAAAACAAAAAGGTGAACTCTGAACCATACATGCCATTTCTGAATTGCCAGAAATCCATTACTTTAGTATCTAATCAGACCATTGTGTTTTTTATTCATTCACGCTCAATTCATCAAGAAAAGCAGTTCATTAATCTAAAGAACTAGGCATAAAATATATATATTGACTACTCTGTTTTATTGCCAAAGCCTACTGTATTATACTTCAGTTTTATGTACGTTATAATAAAAAGCATGTGTGAGTTCTCATATTTTAAAACAGTTGTGCATCCGTGTGGTTTGAATTAATGCTTTTGAAAACACAGTCTCCCCACGATGCTATCTGAAAATAGAATCTGCCTATGACAAAACTTCAACTCTTGAAATGGGGTAGAATTGCATTTTATGATAAAAAAGAAATCTCTCTTTGCAAGAGGCTTTTGCCATGTACTCAGAGAACATTGAAAAGCCTTCTACAGAGGTGAAGTAAAGGATATTAAATGGACCAGTTCGATATAGAACAATTTCACCTCCAGAGAGGACAAGAAATACTTCAATTTAGGCATGGGGAAAAACGTCTATCCCAGCCAGGCTGGTAGGCCAGACAGTGTACATCAATAGTTAATTATTTTACCTCATCCAAGAAAAAAAAATCAGCCCAAGTACAGGTTTACATTATTTTACAATTGCACATAAGTAGAAATATACTGGGAAACTGAAAATACGCTGTTGGCAAAAGGCAGAATTAATCTCTGTATTCTTCATACATAATGAAGGCTGCAGTTGCAGGAGGATTATGAAATAAACATTTGTTCCCATTTAACTGCGCCTATTTATCAACAGTAAATATCAGCAGTAGAGATATGAAAAAGAGCCAGTTGGTTTCTTTCAGGACCCCATCAGCAAATGCGACCTCCTGCAAATAATGAGAAGAGAATGAAGGTAAATAAAGCTCTGAATGTTGGTGCAACATAATATTCACATTACTTTATGTGCTGAAGAATAGTATTTATGCCAAGTAATGACATGATTTTAACCACTTGGATTTCCGTATTTTTTAGGCTTGTTCTGTTTACTTTGAGGTTATGTTAACCCAAGAAGGAGATTTTACAGTGCTTGGTGTCTGTCATACGAATTGATGGGATCCACCTTCTCCGTCTGCTTCACTTGTAAGAGGTGCTGTCATCTCCAGCCAGCACCAATGGTCAAACAAAGGCAGATTTCCTAGAAATACTGCGAGTTCTCTCTGCCAACAGACTTCAATGCAATCACCCTCTCTGCTAAGGAGGACTCCAGTTTAACAGTCTATGTCACAATCTGGTCTATTGTTAGAACAAATGACCCAGTCCATTAGTTACACAGCTATCTTTCCATCAGCTAGAAAAACATCAACGAAGAAATCCAATGGCATACACAGACTATGCAACACGTTATTGCAGAATGGCCAAAATGAGCAGTGTGAAAGGCAGCGTAGCTCCTCCGGCCCTCCTGAAGTTAAATCAAGAGGTGTTCGGCCTGTTTTGTCTAAGGGAGCCACCGTTCCTCTTGGGTGACTGATTCTCCATGACAAATCCTAAGTAGTTGTCATATTCAGCATTTGCTCATCGTGTCCCCAAGGGACAAGGGGCCTGCTTGGATTAGTATTTGTGCCCAGGTGCTGGACGCCTGGCTCTGCTGCCGCCATCTCCACGCATGCAGAGCCGGTGTCTGGTCACCACCATCTTGTTTGGTTGTAGCACCCGGGCCCAGCAGGCACAGCCGTCCTTAAGCCAGGCCCTGCCTCTCAATCTATGTGTAAAACACAGAAATGGCTGCATTTAAGGACCAGATCCTTCCCCAGAGAGACGTGTGGGCTTCCGAGTACATGATGGATCTAACACAGAGAGTTTCTTCATATTTAACAGAAGTAAATTCATGAGTTTAGCAAAACAGCCACTGCACAGTGACATAACCTCCAATCCACTGGTGACATTGTCATGGTTTCAGTAGGTTTCCCCTATGTCAAAATGACACTTCACCACTATCCTCCTCAGAACATTTCTGGGTTCTCCAAAGAGAAATGGCTAGATCCATGCACCCTTCTTTTTGTTTCTAGCTGCTAGACTGCCTTCTTCTATCCCAAAAGCTTCTAGAAATAAATGGAGCTTTCACACAGAAAGAGGAGCAAAGAAAGTGGCTTACAATCATCGGAAGAATGGGTGTTGCATGAAGAATAAGTGTGTTATTCCCTCATGACAAGATTTGAGAACTCCAGCAAGATCTGGAAACTCTTCTATCATGTCCAGCTATGTCCACTGCCCAGTACTTCCTCCCAACAACAAAGGGATCTTTTGCTCACATGGGAGATCTCTGACCTTAAGTCAGTCCAGGGTCCTTTAGCCTGCTTGGGCAGTGCCTAACCAGAGAGCTGAGCATGTCCAGCACTCTGCCTTCCATGGGCATTCACAGCAAGGCATGTTGAACACACCAAGGCAACATCTGCAGGAACAGGCACCGGAGGAGCCACGTTCTCCTGCAAGATTCCTAGCTGAGACTCAGGACTGTGGGCTTGTCTTGACCAAGGCTGGTCTGGGTTTAGCCAGCTCAGAGCAGGGGTCTGGTGGATACAGCCAGTGTCTACAAAGACTTAATCCAGATCAGGTCTGCATTACGAGACTGGAGCTCCTAACATGGCAACAGAGAAGCGATCCTTGTGTCTGATGATTCCCAGATGGGCTTGCTCTAAAAATGGTTATGATGAAGACAAGCTACACACTGTATGCGATGGCTCTGACGTTGCTTCTCTTTGCAGACTCTCTTTGGTCAAACCCTGCTGGTACAGCGGGTTACTCACAACTGCAACAAACGGTTTATGGGTGTGCATTTCAGCCCATCTATTGGTACGATGAAATGGGAGCATTTGCTCTTCACAGTATGTAGCAGTAAGGTTGAAGATCAGTATCACAGCACACTGCGTCAGACCTGGTAGCTCCATCAAATACCTGTTTGCAGCAATGCAGGGGCCAGCAGGAAAAAAATAAGCATAGACATAAAAGTAAGCATACATCTCAGGGCTTTACTGACTGCATGTTTAATGCAAGCTTGTGATAATCATGTATATATCTTTACTGAAACAAAAATGTTAATGAGTATTCGTCAGAATCCTTTTTGCTTCACATTAAAAATACTCTTTGTGCGAATGTTCCCAGGAGACCAAGGAAGAGAGGATGGAGATTTCACAGCTCTCTGAAGGCTTTTATACAGCATTCATCCTATTTTGTTCAACTCAATAGTGGCTCCTGCTTCAATGACAAGTACACATCACCAGCACCACTACCCCCTGAAAAGGCTTATGGGGACTTGCATTAAAAAATTAGTAGGATGGAGACAAGCTTCGCTGAGTATTGTATAAAAATGGGGCAGAAAAGATAGGAAAGAAAAGGCGGGTAAAGACAAATGGGATCACAGGAGTACAGACCTGGAAGAGCAGGAAGACAGAGGCATCTTAAACGAGTCTGACTCTTGACGTTAGACTTACTGCAGGGTCCAGGAGCTGCTCCATCTTTCTGGTGAAGATGAAGAGTTGTATCCTTTTTGTCCCTCCTCCTTCACCTCTTGGCTGCAAGCAACCTGCATGGACCGAATTTTGACTAACGACTTGAGACAAAGCAATGGAGAGTGGAGACAAAAACAATGGAGTCGAGAGCAAGCAGCCAGGGAGGGTGGATTTGTTGTTTTGTTTCTCTGGGAGCAGAAGTGATGCTAAAACTGAAGCCGTGAACACTGAGGCCCAAGAGCTGCCCTTCAGGTTCATGCTCACACTCCAATAAGTTTCCACACGTTCCTAGGGCCATATGGTGTCCTTGACTCCAGCAAGTCAAGTTTTACTGGGCAGCCAGCACTCTGACACCCTTCCTGGTGCTTTGGGGCTCCCTGGGGCTTTCGAGCCCTCCTCAGACACGCAGACACCATAAACAACCAGCAGCATTTGTTAGCACAGGCCAGGGAGCCTCGGGGGGTCCGCGCCGCTGCCCTTCTCAGTGTGGGCGTCCAGGTACCAGAGGCAGCTCACAATGCACACGAGCTCAGCGAGCCTCAATTTCTAGCTTGAGGGCTTGATTTCATGACCACGACTTGTACACTCACTTTTACAACAGTCACAAATGCACCCCCAAAGCAGCCACTTCTCCAAACATTCCACGAGCTCTGCACCACTTCTAACAAACATTTAAAGCAGAAATGCTTGAAAGACAAATCATGCTCTGACAAAGCGTGGCCATTTCGCTGCAGAGAGCCCTCAGTGACGGCAGCACCTCTCCACACCGCCCTTAACGCGGTCCCGGTGGTGAAGCAGGACACAGGCTTCCATTATGAGCAGCTCTCAAAAGAACAAGAGACAAATTATTGTCTGGTAGCGATTGTTAACGGCAAGAGTCTTCTGTACTCGGCAGGTTTTTGTTTGCAATCCTGTATTACAAAAAGGCACCGCGTGACGTGGGGCTGCCCCATGGAGCTGCGTGGGCTGCACCCAAAGGCTGAGCCCTGTGCAAGGCTCCTCGTTGACGCTGGGGCCTGGCTCTGCTGGGGCCTTCCCAGGCCTGTCTCCCAAGCAGAGCAGCGCGGTGCCCTCGTGAGCCCTCCCCACCCCTCGCTCCGTGCCCTAAACTGACTGACGGAATTAAATTTGTGGAGTGAACTCGGTTGCTTTTGATCTCTATTCAAGGTGCCATCAAGGGGTCTTAATAGGTAGTATCTTAGCAAACGCTTTAAGGCCTGAAACCGTCATTAAAGAACCTCCCGATTCTCACACTTGTCTGAAAGAATAGAGGAGCAAGCTGGCTTCAAATGCCAGTTGACAGATGGGAAGACATATGGACTATAGGATTGCTGATCTAAAGAGTCAGAGCCATGGCCAGGCGGAGGAAATATACATCTTTATTTTGATGTTGACCTCAAAGGGAAGAGGTCTGAGTCAACAGAGAGGGGAAAGGGCAGAAAATATCACAAGTCTGAGGCCAGGATTGCTTTGAACTTGAGGACAAATATACTAAACGGTACCAAGTTGACAAAAAGGCTTCCTGACACTGCGTGTCTACAAATTTAGCAGTCTGACCCATATAGCTGCTTGGTGCATTCTGAGTATCGAGCCGAGTGCGGATCAGTAACGCTGATGCAATCTTTTGTGGCACCCACCAAGTTTGTCGTTTCTTCCAGCCCCTGCTATTGAGCGAGGCCAGGCCAGGCCGCGTGGGAGCCGGGGGCAGAGGCTCTTTGGGCCGATGTCCCTGGATCATTGGCCTCTCCTCAGGGGTGACAGCGGTGCAGGACCCCCCGGTGCCCCAGAGCAGGGGGTCCCTGCAGATCACGGCTCCTCGAGTCCCAGATTTGTTTCTGCACCGACTCTGTACTGAAAAACATGTGACCCCATCCCAACTCATTAGTGGTGCGTAGAGCAATTTTACATAAACTTAACTCTGTCCCTTTCCATCATGGGAAAAAACGCCCAGGAAAAAGTTGAGACATTCAGATCTTGTGCTGCATATAAATGGCTGTGCAAGGAATCCACGAAACAAATCGAGGCATTGATATCCTATTGTCTTCCCAGGAAAAAGCAGGGCCTTTCAGTCGAGTGTCTTTCTCCGTGTCGCCTTTTTATTACGAGTGTGCGCTGATGAAACTACTTTAAGGCAGTCTGTTCCAAGAGATTAAACTGAATGTCTGTGCAGAGTTTCGGCGCTCAGCAGCATCCCACAGCAGCTTCATTTCACGTCTCTGGGACACTGGGCAGGCATAAAAATAATTGCAGGCTCAGAAGCGATCAAGGAATGTATCCCGGCTGCAACAGATGCTGCATTAAAAGGAAAGACAAAAGCCGAAGTGCATAATGAATTTAAAAAGATTTCTTTATCAAACATGTCATTTGTTTGAAGGACTGAATTGCTGGCATCAGATGTGGCAGATCAGCTTGTTACTAAAGGGAAACATGAGGACTGCTCCGCAACGGCAATTGATGAGTCAATTGAAATCACTGATGTTGCTCAAATGCGCATCTTCATTTAATATGTCAATGGTCAGAAGTTAACCAGAGACCTTCTGGTTTGGCTGCTGCAGAAGCAAAGCGAGGGCTACAAAACACCGTGCGCTCGTGCTGAGCCTCGGAGCCCATAATATCCTTAATAGGAGCTGACGCTCCAGCTAACGCTCGTCTGTGAAAAATAATTTCTGACGTGCCACTAAGTGCTGACCTCGGCCTCGGGAGCGCCGCTGCCGTGTCCATCAAACCCTGCTCTGCACTGAATTAAAAGCACGATATTAAAATGATATTGGATTACCGAGAAACGCAGTCGTCTGCCTAGAGCTGACATCTATTCCTCATGCGTATCATTTTGCATTTCTCTGGATGGGGACGTTGTGGAAGATCACAGTTTGCTAAGTGTTTGTTTTGTTGACTGACAAAAATAAAGCCAATTTTGCCAACCAATGCTTGGCAAAAGCAGCGAATGCTATTTTCAAAACTCTTACCAAAAGAGAAAAAACAAAATCAAACACGTTTCCTCTCCCATTCCTAAGCATTTCTGGAGGAGGACAGCTATCTGGATTCAATTTGCTGGCTTTAATACAGCAAACCTAGCTAACCTCATTGAAAACTCTTTACAAGGTTGAATTTCCAATTCAATTCAGGAAAGCCAGAGAGAGAAAGGAGAGAGGGTGAATTTACACAATATACACAATTTACCATTTTCAGCCAAAGTATCAAACCTTATTTTCATTACTGCAATTAGCAGTTGATAGCGAGAGCGTAAAAATCTCAGCATCTTTGGGATGTATTCTGAATATCTTGTTTTCAAGAGGAAAGTCTCTTCCGACCTCGCCAGCCCCTGTGGCCAAACTGGAGCACGCGGGAGCAGATGGAGCTGCCGAGGACGAGCTTGGAGCGCAGGTTGCTCCCCGGACGGCGCCCGCGCGGCCTCATCCGCACGTGTCCTGCTGCTCTGGGATTTCCATTCCTGGGCAAGGAGGCCAAGCAGCCGCCGGGGCTCCGCGATCACCCGCTGGGCCCGGGCAGGAGTCGCTGGGCGAGGAGCACGACGGGGAGAAGGCCCCGCGCCCGACGCGCTGCATCCAGCTGCAGGCCTGGCAAACGCTCTGGGATTCGTTAGCAACAAGGCTGTGCTACCACACTGAGCATAACAGACCCCAAGCTGTCCTACGTTAAGCTGGTGCGCGCATTCCTTGCTCCGAGTCACCACTAACGGGACCAAGCCCCCTGCCAGCTCCAGCCTGCCCCTCCTGCCAAGGATTGTTTGGGCTCGGCTCATCCCAGCTGCCCCATCGGGATGCAGATAGAGCTTAGGAGAGCGCTGCAATGCGCCAGGGCCGGGTGCCGGAGGGTCTGCGCTGACGTCAGCGCGCGGGCGCCGCGGGACACGGGGGCGGCCGCGGAGCCTGCGGTGACCGGGCGCGCGGCCGCTCCATCGCCGCGTTCCTCCTCCTGCCGCCACGGCTCCTTGGTGTCTCCTCCTGCTCCTGCTGCCCCGGTTTTGTGCTCCTGGTGGCCGCTCTGCCCTCCAAGTTTACCTCTTTGGGGTTTGCTGCCGTTGCTTGCTCTGGAGCAAGGATGGAAGCGGGGAAATAGCAGGCAGGGTGCCTGGCATGGCGCTGGAGCAGGTGAGACCACAGCCAGGGAAGAGGGGCAGCGCTGGTGCCCGCCTCGGCCCGGGCTTGGGGCCCTCTGCACCACCACGGCAATAAAAACTCCCCGTTGGAGCCCTTTGTCCTGGAGATCTCCATCCTGGCTGCAGGAAGAGTGGATTTACCAGTGGGAGCAGCCACAGGACAAACAACAAAGCAGACGGGTGCACAAGGACCCGCCCTGCGCCTCCAGAACTCACAGCAGAGTTGAGACCAAAAACACGACCAATCTAAAATGGCTTTCCTGTAAAAAATCCATGAAAACCATCGGGGCTCTTGTCCGGTGCCCCAAGCAGCGCGATGCGGAGCACGGAGCAGCCGCCCACCCTGCTCTCCCGCGGCCTCCGCTCCCGCCGGCCGGGCGACCCCGCGGCCTCCCCAGCACGTCCAACCTCCCCCATGGGGGCACTCGGAGCGCTCCGGCACTTGTTGGCACCTCCAAACAACCCGTCCAGAGCGGCAGGAGTCGGCGCTTCGCGGAGCAAGGAGCGAGCTCCAGCGCCCAGCGCCATCTCGCACTTCCAGAGCCGTCCCTGGCTTCTCCGGAACCTCTCACAACCAAGTTGCTGACAGGAGCCGGGTAGCTCCCTGTTTGCACCGCAAGAATACTTGGCGATTCAGTAGAACACCAAATTTGGTAGAACGCCTTCCACTTTCGTAGAAGAGATTGCAAGCAATTGTGCATTTTAGCACGTTTTCCTTTTACACATCCTTCATTTTGGTGCGGGGGGTGCGACCGCTTTCTGCGGCCAGCACCGCTTCCAAGAAGGAAAATGTTCATTGAGAGATAATGAAACCCAGACATTTAGCAACATTTTCATTTTGCATGTTTAAATATTTATAACTCTGGTCATAAAACCACATGTTTGCTCTCCTAATGCTCCAGCGATTGTGTTTATGAAACGCAGTATTTCTGCTCTGCCCCTTCCTTGCGTCAGCCCCTCTGCCGGGCGCGATCCGCTCGCGCTGCCGCACGGCCGGCTTTGATGTCAAACACTGCCCCAGATTAACAACACAGAATTACAGGAGAAAAGGGAGCAAGAAAGAAAGATAGATAGATATTTTCTCAACATTAATATTTCACTGAGGTATATGTGATTTAAAACTTTGTGGGGGGCATTGCTGCTGCTTTAATTCTTTCACAGCAATTTATCATTGTTCTGGAAGGAAACTGTTTCTTAACCTACAGCAACACAATGAAATCTAGGAATATAAGTGTGATAAAACTGAAAGGCTGATATAAACTATTCTTCTCTCTAGAATGCTTCTATTTTTTTCTGGCTTGGACAAAAAATACGTGATAACAAAGAGATTTGCCTTAGCGCGGCGGCTGCTCCAGTTTCTGTAACCGATTTCTGACAAGCTGATCCAGGGAACACAGCCCGAAATTGGGACCATTACATTTAACAAAACCAGATATAGGAGCGCGCTGCATTTCACTCTGTCCTCTGATGACAGACATCAGGGATGTGTCTTAAATGGGGCCCTGTATGTGAAACCCACACGGAGGCGCGAGCCGAGGGTCACCCAACTTCTCCATAGAGGGTGGGATGCACCGAGATCACCCAGAGGGTCCCACGCCCCCCACTCACTGCTCTAAGATCAGAGCTCCTAAAATGCCCTCTGCCAACTTCCAATCTTCCAAAAGAAACTAATGATCCCACCGGGGATTCATTTTTTTAAGTATCTCCAATCTGAGATTTCTGAAAGGATCTGGGTACCCCTTAAACCCCGAGTCCTCAACAACATAAACTGAGCCCCAAAAGAGCCTTTTTAAGCGCAGCCCAGTGTCCTCCTGGAGGTCCAGGGAGCATCTTTGGGTGCAGTTTCAGCTCCTTTGCCTGCCCTTCCCGCCCAAAGCAGCCAAGAACAAAAAGGAAACAACAAAAAAAGGCAGCAGAGCACAACATCACTCACCGGGATCTCATTTTAAGGACAAATTGAGCACTTATAAAGATATTAAGTATATCATTTCACTTGCTGCATTATTTTAAAATGCTTCTACAGGCCAAGATTAAAAATTAAATATGGATTTTACTACTGCGGTGCTGCCAATTCTTACAGAATTACCCATAGACCGCTTTTAAATCTATAATTCAAGGTCCAGAATTAGATAATTATCTGAAATCTCAGGCTGCGCTTTAAAATACAGATACATATGTATGGCCTTCCTGGCCTCAGAGTTGTCACAAATTAAAAGGCAAAATAAACTCTGGAAAACGAGGCCCCTCATAAAAAAAAAGAAATACAAAAAAATGACCAAGATGCCACTTTCTTTTCCTTCTGCGTCTCACCAAACTGACCACGTCTGCTCTGGGGGTGCCTGGCACGTATTTTTTAAATACTTGTGATTGACAATATCAGTAAGTTCCTGCAGGGGCTTCCTTTTTGCAAAAACCAACATTATGGGGATAGGATTTTTAAGGCGCCTACCGGCCTCCTCAGTCCCGGGGCTCCTGCCCGTGGCAGCAATCGGCTGCACGGAGAAATCTTTTTTCTCCTAATTGAGGATAATATTTGAGGCCAAGTTCAGGCTTCTCCTGCAGTTTAGGCTGAGCACCTCCCAGCGATCTCTACCCAAGTTTTTAGCCCTTTCCTAAGCTCATTAATAATTACTGAGAAACTCAAAGTGGTGCATTTAATAGGATGCTAAATGCCAGATAAATAAATGCTTATTTTTCATAACAATGCAGTGCAGTGGGGGTAGAAAAAAGAAAGCAACTGTGTTTTTCTAACATAGGTAAAAATCAAACCAGGAGACAAATGAAAACAAGGGAGCAAAAAAAAAAAAAAAAAAATAAAAAAAAAAGAAAAAAAGAAGAAAAAGAGCAACCTCTTGCCTCAAACAGTAAAGATGTGCCACGTGAATAACAGAAATCAGCAAAAATGGTTAAAAAAAAAAAAAAGATATTGAAAAAAGGCGACGCAAGGTTTTGCCCAGGGTTAGTGTCTTTGGGGAGCAGGGGGGGAATTTAAAAGAAGCGGGCGGGTATTTTTCCTTCGGGCAGCCGCCCGGGCGGATTCGCCGCCTCTCTCCGCGGCGCGTTTCCCAAAGTTGGAGCTGTGGGAGCGCCGGCCGCCCGAGGCCCCGGGGCGGCAGGAGGAGCCTCCCGGCCGATCCAGACACCGACCCATCCGGCAGCTCCTGCGGGATCCTCCCAGCCCCACGGCGGCTCCGCAGCCCCGTGCGGTGACCGGCACCTGCAGGGCGCCCGGGGCCCGCGCGAGCCCCGCAAACAGCAGGGCTCATGTGAGCCCTCGTCCTCCGTGCGCCCCAAACTGTCCCCTTGCACACCCAGCAACACGGATATTCCCGTGCTTCGGCCAGCAACTCGCTCTCGGGGTTCACCTCTCCAAAACAGGGGACCTCCCCTCACAGGGATTCGCCAGGCAGCTCGGGCACCCTGAGCAACATGGACGGATTATCCAGCAGCGCCTGAAGTTAGGCTAGGGCTGGTTTTAGTTAGTACGTGATGCGTTTAATTTAGGAATATTGTAGGAAAAACAACACAAATGCAAACACGCAACACGGCCCCCAACGCGCTGCTCTGCAAATCAGAGCCTCGAAGCCAACAGACTGATTAGGGGAACTTAATTCCCGCTGCCGGAGCGCTGAGCCCCAGGAACACGACCTGATCCAGGACATGCACAAAGCTTGGGAAAACACCGAGTATTTCCATCGGCTTACTCCAGATACAGGGAGAGATAGGCAAAAACAATATCACCAAAGGGATCCAAATATTCCTGCCTCATAAAGCGTAGTAAAAAAGGGCTGGCTGCCGCTCAGCGCCTGCCCCTGCTCCAGTGCTTTGTCACCAACACTATCCCTTGCAGGGAACCATCCCGAGTGCTGTTTACGTGGGGACAAATCCAGCTAATCCCGCCCGCGCGAGCGGTCCCCGCCAGGCCAAGGGGGAGAGAGGGCAGCAGAGCGGGGCCCGGCTCCACCGCATCCCGGGACATCAGCAGGCACAAACTCTGTCCTTCGGGATGTGCCGGAGCCGCCCCAACACAGCCCCTGCCCCGCAGCACCGTCCTGTCCCATCCCATCCCATCCGTACGGCAGCCGCGCGGATGGGCCCTGTCGGAGCTGCCCCATGCGGGTGACAAGGGGCAGGTCCTGCTCGGTCCCCCGTGCCTCCGTGCAAGGGGCGAGGGCAAAGGGACAATAAACGTTGTGTCTGCCTGTGAACGCGACGGCACCCGCAGCAGGAGGGCGGCCCTGTCCTGCCCCTGGGGGCTCTGGGGAGCGGTGGGGCTGCAGCATCACGGACCCCCTGCCCCACATCCCCACGGGCTCTGCGGGAGCTTCCAGCCCACTCTGCCCCAGCCTGGGCCCAAGGGGCCCACACTGCTTTTGTGGGGACATGGGGGCAATCTCCTGCTCCCCCCTTTCCCCATCCTGGGGCCACCTCTGGTACATGGAGGGGGGGTGGTCTCAGCAGGGCACCCCAGGGAGGGACAAATCACCCCGGTTTGGGCCCAGCACAGCAGCCGTCAGGGCGGATGGGGGGAGACGCCAGTGGGGACCCCACGGAGTCACTGAGAGGCCCTGGTGCCATCGGGTCCGTTTCTCCTCATGGCCCCAGCCCCACAAATCAGCAACGAAACGGGACCTACCGGCACCTTCCTGGCGTGGCGCGGTCTGGACGCGGCCCAGGCGGCACCTGAAGCGGCTCCGAGCGGCTCCGCTCGTCCCGGCGCTCCTCGGGCTCGGCCCTGCGTACAACGGGAGGAAACCTGCCCTGTGGAGAGGAGCAGAGACCCGGACGCGGCGGCACAGGGAGCCGTGCGGGGCCTTCCTTGCGCAGGGCGGCGCCGGAGCTGGGACCCGGCTCCGCTCCAGTTCTGTGAGTCCCAATAACGGGCAGCGCCGGAGCTGGGACCCAGCTCGGCTCCATCTCCGGACCTATTAACACCCCCCCACACACACACAAACACCTTTTTTCTTTCTGTTTCTCAAGGGCAGAGGGGAGGAAAGACTCGTTGAGGAGGAAAGACTCCTTGTGAGTTAACGAGCGAGCCTGGGGCCGCCCGGTCCCCTCAGCACCTCGGTACCGGGTCGGGCTGCACGGGGGTCCCGCAGCCGGTGCCACACGGGGCCCTTGGCCGCTGCGGGCAGCGCTCGGGGGGCAGCTCCATGACGCAGGGGGGGCTTCTCCGCTTGCCTCCTTCTCCCTCCGGCGCAGGTTGGGCCGCATCCTGCTCAGGGAACAAACAAACAAACAGGAATAAAAGCGGAGCGCGAACCGCGCGCGGGGCCGCCCGCTCCTCACGGCTCCCGTCCGTTACTCACGGCTCCCATCGCGGCGGCTCCCGCAGCTCCCGGCAGCGGCGGCGTCGGGGGCGGCACAAAGGGGCCGCCGCGAGCGGCAAACGCGGCTCCGCTCCTGCCCGGCTGCTCCCGTTCATTTACGATTGACCCCCGCACTGCGGCCCCCAACAACGGGCGGCATCGCCGGAGCGGGCGGCCGAGCGGGTCACAAACGGCTCGCGGGGCTCTTTCCAAAACAATAAACTTTTAATGCTAAAGCAGTTATAACCAAAGGCTGTACAGAGTCTTTTTTTTGTTGTTTGTATTTTTTTTTTGTTAGAAAACAATTTTTTTTTTGCTTCTTCCCCATAAATATTGTTCAGTTCCCGGCACTTCGTATCAATAATTAAATTACGAACGATAAATATGGCATCATGATATGTATTTACAAAAAAAAGTTATTACAAAAAGGCAACCGTTATACTAAACGTCACAATCTGGGTAGAAGAGACACCACATCCTCATCCTGAAAAATACTGACCGACCCCATCAGACGAGAATACATTCACAAGTGTAATGCTCGGAGAGAGAGAAGGAGGAAGAGGAGGAGAGCGGAGAGAGAGAGAGAGAGAAAGAGAAGCAGCAGGAGAGCTGGAGAGGAAAGTTCAAGACATAACAGGACTTTGGCACGGTTTAAGACTGTAAGTTTAAACAATCACCACTAAGGCGAAGGAGAATTTCCATCCTCATGTCAACATCCCACCGAAAGAAGGAAAAAAATAAAATCGAATTGAAACTATTTTTTTTTTTAAAGTGGAGAATCGGAGGAAGAAGAGTTGGGGGTGGGAAAGGGGAATAAAAAAAAACAACGGCGACTGCAAAACAAACAAAAAAAAAATGACGAGAACTGGAAAGAAAAAAATAAAAAAGAAATCCAATCCTGAGAAAAGGACATGGCCAGTCCGGCATCTGGGCTTGCGTAAAATAGTGATAATAATAGGGTGAGAGAAGGCGCCCGGCGGGTCCTGGTGGCGGGAACGGCGCGGCGGGCACCCGTCCTGCGGCCCTGCGGGGCCCGGCGGTCCCGGGTTCAGCAGCCCCGGGCCCTGCGGCTGTGCCGGGCTCGGCGGTGCCGGGCTCGGGGTTCAGCGGTCGCAGCCGTGCCGGGCTCACACGTACCACTCGTTGAAGTTGGGCGGCAGGCCGGCGCTGGCGGCGGCGGGCGCCTTGCCGGGCTCCTTGCCGCCCGCCGCCGGCGGGGTCGACGACTCGTAGCCCGAGCTGGCGGCGGGGGAAGAGTCCGAGCCCTGTGACTCGTGCACCTAGGGGCAACGGGCAGAGATGGGCGCTGCGCCCGGGGGGGAAACGGGGGGTCCCCCCGTGGCGGAGGCGCCCCCAGCACCCCCGTTTACCTTCATGTGTTTCCTAAGCGAGCTGGGGTGCGTGTAGGACTTGTCGCACACCTTGCAGATGTAGGGCTTGTCCGAGGTGTGCACGTGCATGTGTTTCTTCCTGTCGCTGCTGTTGGCGAAGCGCCGGTCGCAGCCCTCGAACTCGCACTTGAAGGGCTTCTCACCTGCGGAGGGACGGGCGGGCGAGGAGGGACGTGTCCCCAAAATAATAATAATAATAATAATAATAATAATAATAATAATAACAAAAAAGGCGCGCGGGGAGGGGGGCTGTGGGGCCGCCTTTGTTGCCGCCGCGGTGGGGTCAGGACCGGGCTCAAGGAGCACCCGGAGGGCATCTGAGCTCCGCTTTTCGTTTTCCAAAACGCCCCGAGCGAGCGGAGCCCAAACGCGTTCGCGTCCTGCCCGCGCCGACGCTCCCGCAGCGCAGAGCCTGCGCCGAGCACAGAGCAGCGAGTGGAAAGGATTTGTCCAAAGTATCGCTTGCGTTAATTAGGAAAAAAAAATACTTTGCGTTTTAGGCAAAAAAAATACTTTGTTAAAAGTACGTTTTGCTTTTAAAAAATAAAATTAAAAAACGGATGGGGGGGGGGGGTATGGAATGGTGGAAAATGGTTTCACTCCCGCTCGGCGCGCTCCTTACCTGTGTGCGTCCGCTTGTGGATCTTGAGGTTCTCGGAGCGCGCGAAGATCTTGCCGCAGCCCGGGAAGGGGCACGGGAAGGGCTTCTCGCCCGTGTGCACGCGGATGTGGTTCACCAGTTTGTATTTGGCCTTGAAGGCCTTGCCGTCGCGCGGGCACTCGTCCCAGTAGCAGATGTGGTTGTTCTGCTCGGGGCCGCCGACGTGCTCCATGGTGACGTGGGTGACGAGCTCGTGCATGGTGCTGAACGTCCGGTCGCAGCTCTTCTTGGGCCGGCTCAGCGCGCCCTCCTCGAGCCACTTGCACGAGAGCTCCTGCTTGATGGGCTGCCGCATGTAGCGCAGGAAGGCGCCGTGGTGGTGGTGGTGGTGGTGGTGGTGATGGGCCGCCACGTTCATGCCCACGTTCACGTTCACCGCGTTGTAGTTGTGGAACTGCGGCGCGCCGTACGGGTCCGTGCGCGGGCTGCCCACGGCGCGGTAGGGCTCGGGCCGCCCGAACAGCTCCCCGCGCAGCCCCAGTGGCACCTGCCCGTTGTCCACGGGGCCCTGCGCGTGGCCCGCGCCCTGCTCGTGCAGCCCGGGGAACAGCAGGTAGCCGGGCCCGTCGGCGAGCCCGCCCGCCGCGCCGCCGAACAGCCCGTGCTGCGCCGCGCCCGCCGCGCCCTCGCCGCGGTTGCGGAACAGAAAGTCGCGCGTGGAGTTGAAGGCGGCGCCGCCGTACGAGGCCACCTGGCCGCCGTGGTGGTGGTGGTGGTGATGGTGGTGGTGGTGGCCGAGCGCGCTCGCGTAGCCCGGCGCCTGCGGCGTGAAGGCCGAGCCCTGCGCGGCGCCCAGCTCGTGCGGCGCCGCGTTCAGCTTGAACGACGAGTCGCCGAACGGCCCCAGCGCGGCGGCGGCGTCGCGGCCGCCCATGTCGTGGGGCCGCGGCGCCGCGAAGCCGCCCACGCCGAGCGCCGGGAACTGCGCCGCGCCGTCCAGCAGCATCGTCATGGGCGCGGGGCCGGCGGCGGCGCGCCCGCCGACCCGCGGCACCAGATCAAAACGAAAGCAACAAAAAAAAGCGAAAAAGCCCCCCCAACCACCCCCCCCCCCCCCCC
>JAUBOD010000117.1:5791386-5801438 GCA_032353885.1 Nothura maculosa
AGCAGGGATGTGTTTGGTTCAGAGGCGGCTCCCACATCACCGTTTAGAGACGGAATTAAACAAAAAAGAAGGTTGGGAGGGACCTCTGGAGGCCTCGAGTCCAACCCTCCCAGTCAAAGCAGGGCTAATTTTAAGGTTAGGCTGCTTCTCTATTCCCATCGCCTTAACGCAGGAGAAGCACAGAGCGGGGCTGCTTTTCCCTTGCTCCGGGCGATCCAGAACCCTAGCCCAGGAAGCACACAGAGACAGCAGCAAAAAAGCGGAGCCGTCTCCCAGGTGTTTCCAAGGCAGAGGCCGGAGCAGGCCCGGCTCCGAGCCGCCCGCCCGGCCCCGTTTGGCGGCGCGGAGCAGCCTGGCGGGCAGGATCGATAGTTGGCATGGAAACCAGCTCATTTCCCAAGGATAGAGCTCCTCTTTATTAAATTTGGCTGCTTATCGATCACTTCCTGATCCACGCAGCCAAACACACGTAACAAGGCGCAGATTTCCACCGAGGCGAGTACAGAAATCACACTGCAGCGGGAGGGCTGGGGGCTGCTCCCCGCTCCCGAGCGCATCCCGCTGGCTGTGGCGGAGCTGGGAACGGTGCAGCAGGAGCAGCGGGAAGGGAAACGGAGCGCGCGCAGGCGGCGCTCGCTGGAATTGGGAGCTGCTGCTGTTCCCACCTGCCACGCGGGCCGTCTCCCACAGCATCCAGCGGCACGTGCCCCTTCCTGGGATTTGGCTCCCTCCTCTCCGTGGCACCTTGCTAACAAACGGGCAGAGCCACCCAGGGCTCCCCACGTGTCCCCAGGGCCCCTCTCTGCGGCTCGAGGCGTCTCCCTCCCTGACGGGCCCTGTGCTCCCCATGGGGCTGTCGCCCAGCGGCAGCGTCGTCACCACGGCTGAAGTCACTGCTGAAGCCACCCCATGATCTGGTGGGGTCATCGCTGGAGTTTAAGTTATGGGTTACGTTTCTTTAGGCTTGTCCATGGCCGGTTGCTAACACAAACCTTGTTCTTCCATTGGGAAGACCCAACATCCTTTTAAATTGCTTGAGTGTATATTTACCTGAGAGATAATGACAGCTCCAAAAGGCTTCTTGCAGACTCCTCAATAATACTAACTTAAAATAGTGCCTGAATTCATGCTTAAATGACAGAGAGATACAATAATCCAGTCACGGCCATCTAGCACAGAGTCGACTGCAGGTGCTCAGCTACACTGGGAGATGTGTCTGTTTACATGACACAGCACCTGATGGCTGATTCTGCAGCTCATCGGCCCTCTTTGTGAGAGGCAGAGAAACTGCCCTCCCAGATTCCTGAGAGAAGACAAAATGCCCCAGCACTCACATGCACTCACATGGATATGCAAGGCCCCCAAAAGCAACAGGTCATAGACACTGCAGAGAGAAGACAACATTTCCTGACATGCTCCTGCATCCCTCGGGCTGCAATCACACGATAACCAGCTCATGGTGAATCCCATCATTTCAAGCAGCTCTGTTAGGAAGTTCTTTAAAAGCTACCTGAACTTCTAACCAAAGATACATGGATTTTACAATAGCTTGGTCCCTAAGCTCAGGAATCTTGTAGGACTTCAGCTGCTGTCTGGGGAGCTTGGATCCCTCTTCTTCCACTGGTGCAAACAGCACGAGCCCAGTGGGCACTCTCATGTCAACACTGCATTGGGCCATGGGGTAGCTGAGGCTTTTCCTCTGAGCCCCAAAGAGCTTTATTGCTCAGTTCTCCACTGCCACATGCCAGTCCCCTGTCCCTACACATGGCCACCATGGCAATTCCCAACCCGGGAACCCATTCAGGCTGGTATCAGACACCTATCACGAGACATCTGTGCTCAGCCAAGACCACGAGGACGGGATTTGTAAGAGAAATCCAACCTGGGAACTTGCCCCAAGATGCATCCCCAAACCTCCTCCTGCTAGACCAACCGGATTCCTATGGAGGGTCTTACCCCAGAGGTTCTCAAAATTAAGTTAGCAAGAGCTACGCTTTTCAGCTAAAAAAATCAACATATTCAAGCAGCCAGAAACAAATCCTAAGGAAAGCGACACATTAAGGGTTTGCTGGTGCCAAGGAGCTTCTTGCCACGCTGAGGTGGCTTTGCAGGACAGTTGCACATCAATAAATTCCGCACTTGACTCCATCAAGCCGGTCCAGTGGCCGACCGGCTCTCCCAGCTGGCAGGGGACAGAAAGCAGCCCAATAAATTCTTATTCCATCAGAGAGTTTCCTCATTCCACCAAAGAATTTCCTCATTTTCCTCCAAACTTTCTAGGGCTGACAAATGTGGCACCGGGAGAAGAGCCTGGAGGGACTAACAGGCTGATCTTGCGCAATGGCTTAATTTAAGTTAGAAATAACACCTCCCTTTCTCATATAGATCATATTAGGATTTTGAAAGGGCAGTCACGCAACTTCCCCCGGCAGTTATGGCAGCGGCGCGCTCGGAAATGAATGGAGCTCGTGGAAGCATTCAGGAACTAACAATCGGATTTATAATTAGGCCTAAAAAGGGAAGAACGCTGAATAAAAGCAGCACAGCCAATTTTAGAAGAAAAGGAAGTTCTGGATGGAATTCATTGGGGTAGAGCACTGAAGTGGAAATGGAAAGTGTTCAAAGATAAATGAGTTTAGGCCTAAGAGTTTGCTTGACATCTAGAAAATGTACTAGAAACACAGTGTCAAGAAAAGCTAACGTGAATCACAAAGAAACACAAGAAGTGAGAGAAGAGAGGAAAGAGCCATAAAACTTGGGTGCAACAAAGAGTTGCAATTATCGAGGGAAATGTAATGAACTGTAAAAAATCATAATGAAAGCAAAGATAGAGAATGAAAGGATGATTGCATATTTGCTTAATGCACATCGCAGAAGTGTCAAAGACATGCGGAACAAGAGGTCACTAAATGAGAAAATAAAGCCGCAGAGGAAAGGCAGGGAATTTATGGCTCTAAATAAAGATTTATTTGCCTGGGATTTACCACTTGAGTGCCAGGGAGAGATGCAAGCAACAGAAGTGTTTTCTTAAAAAAAGAGGGGATGTTTCTGAAGGAAATTGAGCCTTTTTTGCTCAGATGGCTGATAATGCAACCCAGCCTAACACGATGGCAAAACACTGGGCCTGGCTGGGTTTCTAAGGCAGGGCCTTAGAAATAGAGGGAAAAGTCCATACAGTCATGCCCAGTGCCCCTAGGAAGTCGGGATTTCATGGGCTCATCAATAGGTTTTGCTGACAATCGTATTCCTGGTAAATATCCTAAATAACAGGCAGAGGAGAGAAGGAGAAGCGGACGGGAACTGTTGCTTAAACTGGTCGGAGCTCATTGAGGTGCTGGATCATCCAGCTGAAGGCCAGGAGGTCCAGGGATGTTCAGGGAAGTCCAAACTCCCACCTCCTCCCTCATACATTTATCAACTGAGCAATATCTAGACAATTAGTTGTTTAATTTAAGACTAATTTTGTCCCACCAGTTTAAATTAAAGCCCCCAGTTGGATAATTCCCTCACAATCATAATTTTGTTGCATGCTTTTCATTAATCCAATCACAACTTCTACAATGTTCTTTGGCAGCTGATTGAGACTACAGTAACCACAGGGGTTCGTGTGCATTGTCTCATTTCTGATTAAAAAACAGTAAAATGAGCCCAATTAAAAATTCTTTTAGTATTGTCTAATATACGAAACTCCCCAAAGTCAGGACAGAAGCCTCCTCACTCCACGCATGCAGTCCAGGGTGGGTGACAGCAGAAGTTACATGTTAATGTCAACAATATATAGGTGTCTGCCTAGCTGTCTATGGCAATAACGTATTTAAAGGGAATTGCCAGCACGGCTGAACATCTTTCATGTTTAAAAATAGTTGTCTGTGACTTTGGGGGATTTTTTTCTAGGATATTCTGGATTTCTTCCTTGTGTTTCTTTCAGTTCCCTAACATCTCATTCAGGGCATCCCAGATCCCAACACAAGGATTCGGCACCAGTGGCAGTTCCTTGCAAATTTCCCATTCTAGCCACAAGTGGGAGAAAGGGAAATATCTTGTGGCAGTAAGTTATAATAAAATACATATTACTGTCAGATACTGAAGCTTTAGCTCGAAGGTGTGCTAATTTGGTGGAAAAAACATACAAAGCAGGGGAGATTTTTAAGCAAGTCTTAGAAATTGCATTTTCTTGAACGCGTCTGAAAATCTTCCATCAGGAGTGAGTGTTTGACTTGAAGTGCAGAAGGGAGGAGGTGACAGAAACCCATGGGAATAAACACAACAAAGGGGTTGTAAAAGAAAAAAAATCAAAATTAATCCAGGTTGAATAATGGAAGTAATAAAGCTGACGAGATCCTTTCCCCTCCTTCCTTGGGCACGGGAGCCCATGATCGAGCAGGATGCCCATGGGGAGATGGGTTTCCTGCTGCTGGGAAAGCCGAGGCCGGCGACAGAGGTGCAGCCTGTGTCACTGCCCAGGCCCACACACGAGAGCAAAAAGCAGATATATTTTAACTGACACTGGACATTTTGCGTGACTATTTCCAAATATGTTCCCGCTTCCTATTGAGGAGCTGATACTGAGTGTTCAGAGACTCGTGGCTCTTGACACTGTCCACATAATGGACACATTCAAGACCTACAAATTGCCCAAAATAGAACACCAAGGAAAATGCTTCTCTCGGGGCTCCCAAGCTGCTGCTTCTCAGCAGACCTGGACCACAGCTGCCCGGTGAGACATGAACCCTGTTAGACTCGAACGCAGAACCTGCTGCTCTTCTCACCAAGAGACACAAGCATGAAATAGCCGGAAAACTGGGCTTCATCCCACCTTGCTCGGACATCCTCCAAACACAGCACTGCCAACGTGAGGGCAAATAAGCAAACCAGAGCACCTCCTTGCCCCTTTCCCACCGGTAGCGTGTTCCCGCTAGGCCGTCTGGCAGCTCCAGTGCTCTGGGAAAACCGATAGTGCAGCTCAGGCCTCGGCCTCACAGGCTCCGTGTTTAAGGATGCTCACGTGGAAGCAGCAGCATCCTCGCATGCTGGTACATCGGTGGATGAGCTCGGGAATTGCGGCGTTCCCACCTTGACCGCACGCTCTACTCGCCCTTGGTTCTCCCTGATTCCCGCCAGGCAGGGCACATCACCCTGCCCTGATCAGAAGCAGACTCGGAACAACAACTGCTTTAGAGAGGGTTTGGAGCACCTTCCCTCCTTCCAGTTATCCAAACAGAGTGAGCAGCTCTGCCACCAGCTCTTCCTTGGCATCCCCAGCTACAACAACTCAGCCCCTATAGGCTCAACAAGCAGCTGCAGCAGCCACCGAAGCCCTTATCAATAATTGCAGTTTGGGAGGGTTCATGCTACTATTTCCATGCAACTTGGACCAAAAGAATAAGTGCCCAGAACGAGATGATTCCTTGCCCTTGGGAGGCACTCTGCACTGGTCTTGCACCCTGGCCCTTGCTGGAATTGGCCTTTTCCTGGGCGTTGCTCACGTAGCAGGAACATTTTGCAGGATCTGGCATTTGCCGCTAGTTGAGGGCTACGCACGCCGTGCTCCAGCGGAGCATAAAATTGCTTCCGTGCGGAACAAGCCGGGCTTTGTAGGAATAGGCCAAGCCGGGCGTCGTGTTAACGGCTCCCGTTTCACGTTATTGATTTACATGGTGTAATGGCAGGCGAGAGCTGCTCCCGATGCTCCGCATGGAAGCGCCGCGGGAGCCGCGCGGGCTGTGGAAGGGCTCCCGGGGATGCTGTCGGGAGCACACCCAGCGCGGGACCCTCATTAGGGCAACGGGTGCTAATGAGCTGGGCCCAAGGGCACGCTGTGCACATTGGGCTCAGCTTCCCTTACTGCACACACAACTTGAGCAGGCCGCTCGCTCCATGGGCAAGGAGAGCGCCCACGAGCGCTTCCGAGCAGCTCCCCTCGGCTCCAGGCACTGCAATGGGCCCAAGACGGATGCACCCTGTTTTCCCCTCTCCTTCCTACCTTTCTTCTGCTGGAGCCAGGCGTGCGCGGCTGTGGTGGGGATTATCCAGGAGGAACATCATTCCCTGAGCAGATGAGAGCAGAGCAGAAAGGGAGCTGCTGAAGGAGAGTCCTGGGAGAGTCATCATGGGACGAGACCTTTTCATTGCTGCAACCTGGGAGAAAGCAACAAGAAAGAAACTAAGGAAGAGCTTTCACTCTTCTACCACTCGTGTTTTCTTTACTAATTGCTCTTATATCTATGTTTTTTTTTCCTGAGTCTTTATTGCTCCTGAGTATTTATTGCTCTGTTCCCCAGACTGGGAAACATCATTAATTAAAATCATTAATTATCAAGACAACGTTGTTTTAAATGCTGCTTGGGTCATCACCAGCTAAGAGCAGTGGTGTAAGGCTGAACTTGGGCCTTAGAAGGTGAAAGTCTTCTCAGTTTGTCCTTAAGCACTCAGATAAATCAGTTAGCTTTCTGCACACCATCAAAGCACTTGGGTAGCATAAAGCAACTGAATACATAAAGATGTATCTAAACACCTTGTATACTTCTACACAGAGCTGTTGCTGACGCTACTTTTAACCCTAGGAAAACATTTCATCAATTACTGATCAAATACAATACAGTCAAATTTCACCACCAGCACATCTTTGTGGGAACGGCTATGGAAATTATCCCATCAATAGCTATTCAGGAATAACTCGAAAAGATTGGTTTTCAGATACTTCTGAGAACCCTCTAATAATCCCCTATAATCACGGTGGTGAGAATCCAGCATGGTTTTTCCCTTTGGAAAAAGGGCTGGTTGGAGCTGGAGTGTTGGTGGTCTCTGCAGGCTCCCGATGGATGAACTGGGACCGCATCCCTGCCATTGGCAGCGATCCGAGGGCGCTCGGGGGCTCAGACCCCTGTGAACCACTGAGTCCTGGCAGGATAATTTCCACCTTGCCCACAGGGCAACCCTGAGTGGCTTCCTGCCCGCAGGCACCAAGCCAAGCTACGCACACCCCTACAAGCAGCACTAGCTGCACCCTAAACACGACCCACGGGGGTTTTGCAGTGCTCCGACTTTGAGATCTTTCTTGCTTCTTTCTATGGGACTGAGAGGATTCCCTTCCTGCTGCTTTTAGGCAGGATGATGTTTTCTGATTGATTTTACAGATTTCACAGGTGTAGAGTTTGGTCTTTCTTGCCTTGCTGGAGGAGAAGAAGCTGCTGGACAAGAACAGTCTCCCTTCTCCAAGATGTTAAAGAGGCCCTGGGCTGAGGGGTAACAAACAGAAAACCCAGAGATTTTTAAAGCTTTGCTTTGCTCATCAGTAGCTCGGCTTTGCCTGCTTTATGCTATTTATGCTGTCACTTATTTAGTTCTCCAGATACCATCAAGTCCTCCAGCACAATGAGAACTAACCTCCTCTGGCAAGGTAGATAAAAGTCACTCCAGTTTGAAAATTTCAGGATGTTTTTGGGTGGAATACCAATGTTGGAACTGCCTGACCCCCTTCTTCTTGCCTTTGCAGAGGTCCTTCCCCTGATGCCTGAAACTGCCCCTATTGCTGCCATTTTCCAGTAAGAGAAAAGCAAGAGGCAACCCCAATACCAAACACCTGGGAGCTGAGAGGCTCCAGCTCCTGGCTGGGACAGAAATACCCCTGTGCTAAACATGCTGGGAGGCCAACAGAAGGGATTTAACCCACTCAGGAAGCTTTTCCATGTACCAGACACCCCAATACCACAAGCAAACTCAGCACGTGTGCATCCTCTTCAAGCCCATGCAGAAAAGAGGGTATTTAGGTTCCCTTAGAAAATAATGAAAGAGCTATATTTGGCCCCAAATGTCCCTGCCCCAAACAAGCTAGAAGGGGTTTCAATAACCCCCACAGGCCACCTAGGGGCTGCAAAGACACCCTGGGGCTCCCATCACCCATGGCCAAGGCTCTGCCAGCCCCAGTCTGAACATTAATCCCAGAAGAATCCCAACCTGCTGCTCCAAAGCCAGGGCAGCTACTGACCAAGCAGCCCCTCTTGCCCCATCCTGGGGGGCCAGGCTGCTTTTAGGCAGTGCTAATGATGCAAGAGGTTAATTGGTGCCACAAAAGCCTCCGCTGGGAGGCCCTATTAAGCACTGCAGCCTTTGCTTTCATCCAACAGGTGAGTACCACAGACACACACACACGTCCCCTCTGAGGGCTGGCTTATGGGGCACAAAGTCTGCTGCCAACCTGCATGGGAGGGGAAAGGAAGAAAGAAAGAGAGGAAAATGAGATGATGAGAAATATATATATATTATATATATAAATATATGTATCTCCAGGGAGGCAGTGCCAGGTAGCGAGTGCCCACTATGTGTGCTCTAGTCACAACATTGACCTCTTCTACCCTCTCAAACGCTGGGGTCTCAGACCCCAAAGTGCAGCTGGCACTGGGTTGAACCAGGTTAAAGCGTTAAACGCTGCCAAACCTGCTCAGAAAACGCCTTGGATATTTGCTGGGGTCTGTCGGTGTTCACAGGGGAGCAGTGGGTGAGTGGTGCCCGCACACACGGGCGCTCCTGGTGCTCCTGGTCTGCGAGGGCTTTGGGGGCAGAGGGAGCCCAAAGTCACCCAGGGCTGCTCAGGGTGAGAAAGCCCCGGGGCAGCTCGTTGCACCCGGCCTCAGCGCGGTGCAACCCTGCGAGCAACGAGCAGGGCACAGGGCAGCCCTGGGCACCAGCTCTGCCCTTGGGATGGGATTAAGGACCTTGGCATCCTGCTGTTTCACCCCCTCTCCGGGGCTCTCTTCCCTCAGCTCCCAGGGCGGCAGAGGCAGCAGGATCCAGGTTTGTGCCCAACAATGCGCCATCATCCTAATTACAGTTTCCTGGTGTTTCCTTCACTTTTACCAGTTTATTAAAAACCATTAGCCAAGAAGAGACGTCTTTTTTAATCTCTTCCCTATTGTTCTCCTCTGCTCCGAATCCGAGGGGTCTTTGCAGGGGTTATTTTACTCCTAATTACACAGGTTGGAGCGAGGGCTCTGCCGGGGAGCCCAGAGAGGGGTTTGTTGCTGCTTTCCCAGCCCATTCGCTCCTGCTGCCTCCCAAACGGGCAGCGCCAGCAGCTCAGCGGAACAAACCCGGGAAAAGGGCTCGTTTCCAAGTCGCGATACGTGATGGAGGCGGCTGCAGCATCTCCAGCTCTGCTTGGGGCTGCTGCTCTAAGGAACAGATATTCCAAGAGGTTTTACAACCCTGGCTCCCTGGAGCCCTTTGCTGCAGGCAGGAAGGACCATGAGGACAACGGAGCAGAGGATGCTCCCGGTCCCATTTGAGCACAGGCCACTGGAGTGAGAAACGCCTGCCATTTTTTCATTGCATATATGTAATTTTTAATCCAAAGCTCTTTCCCAATTCTCTGTTTATCCGATGGGCTTTTGTTTCAAACAGCACAGCCAGAACGCTGCGATTTTTCATTTGAAAGATTTTTTTTTTATGCCAGAGAAACCGTTCAAACGTATCCCATGGAGTCTAGTGGCTCTTCCCGGCTTCCCAAGGCTCCCCTCCGCCACCTTGCTTAATTACCCGCCATTGGAACAAGGGTCTTCTCCCTCCTTGATCCTGCCGTGAAATCTCGCCGCTGTCGTTGTCTTTCCAACATCAAAGTCATTTCCATGGTCACCAACCGTGATGTCATAAACACATTTTTAATGGCTTGTTTACAGCCCCGAACAGAAGGAGAGAGGAGATTATGGGTGGAAGGAAACTCTTATCGATGCACAACAGTTTGGAGCACAACGGCGTGGCTGGAGCACGCAGAAAACTTGAGGCAAAATTAAAAGAAAGTCCTTGCTGAAATAGTTTCGCTTCTGTAGTTTGCCCCAGTGAGGGAGAAGAAAAAAAAGAAAAAAAAACTTTCTAAAGTGCCAGCAAAGAAGCAATCCTAAAGGATTAGCGTCATGCTGGTCCATCCTATGTCGTGCAAGGAGCTTTCTAGCCTTGGAAGTCGGCAAGGCTCGAGCCTTCCAGCTCCCGGTACCAGCAGGCATGGAAGCACGGCCTGGGCTGCTCCTGGATCACAGCACTATCCCATGGCTTGGCTT